>JACXGI010010606.1:0-27211 GCA_016801175.1 Esox masquinongy
AGGTGTAATGCAAGAGAAAAGATAGGAAGAGAGGGAGACAGCAGCAGAGGACAGGGGAGTTGAAAAGAGGAGGAAGAGGAAAAGGACGAGGTGGAGGTAGGGGTGGTGGGTGGGTAACAGGTGGAGGTAGGGGTGGTGGGTGGGTAACAGGTGGAGGTAGGGGTCAGGGGGGGGTGGATGTTGGGCCTGTGGGGGGTGGATGTTGGGCCTGTGGGGGGTGGGATGTTGGGCCAGTGGGGGGTGGGATGTTGGTTCAGTGGGGGGTGGATGTTGGTTCAGTGGGGGGTGGATGTTGGGTCAGTAGGGGGTGGACGTTGGGCCAGTGGGGGGTGGGTCAGTGGGGGTCACAGTATGCTCATCTGAGCTCCAAGGAGAAACATTCTGAACTCAAGATGGAAGGTTGGATGACAGGTCAACTGTTGCCATGACAATGCTGACGTTCATATGAGAGGAAAAAATCTAACACTTCATGACTCAGGTGCTTAATTTGGCTCTTATGAAATCTTACTGCATTCCTGCTCTCTCTTGAGAGAAATGTTTACACACACTCAACCAAGTTATTTTCTCACCTCACTAGCTAGTCAGTGTGAAAACAACTTTGACAAATCGTGAAGGGAAGACAATGGGCCAGAGCTGACCGAGTCCACGAAACCATCTAATCATTGTCTACACCGGCTGTAATCCTGTCAAATTACAACGCTTTGTCTCAGTGAGGACTGAGATGGTTGGTTTGGTTTGGCTCTGTGTGGAAAGGTCTAGATCAGGGTGTCAGACACTCATACCTCTGAAAGAGTTAACCTAACCCCCATGTGAGTTTATGTAGTAGCTTGCTCTCTTTCTGAAGGTGGAGGGTAGTTGAGGTCGTCGTGGCTCTTCCGATAGGCTGTATGCCTTCTTCCTTCACCCCATTGTGAGGTGGGATTAAGCGCCTACAGAGAAGCTGCTTTCAGCGGTGTCATGATGTCCTGACTCTGCGGTGTTGTCTGTGACTGGGGAGGAAGAGGCTGGGTCAGGCAGTTCACACCTCTTTGTACCCAGAGTGGGGCTGATGATATCTGCGTAAGTGGTCATTACTGCCTCCCATGAGTCAGAGTGATGGTGAAATGGTGACTTTGTGGATTCTCTCTGTGTGCGTGTTAGCGCGTGTTAGCGCGTTTAGCGTGTGTTAGCGTGTGTTTGTCTCTCTCCGTCTCCCTCCCAGGCGGTATACTGTCTGACGCGTGTGTGTTACCTAACGTATGTGTGTTTATTCTTGTGGCTGGTTTGTACTCCGTGTGCTGGGCTGTGTCTTAACGTGTGTATGTTTATTATTGTGTGTGTCCTCCTGCAGGCTGGTTTGTACTCCGTGTGCTGGGTTGTGTCCTAAGGTATGTATGGGCCAGAAGATGGTGGACTCTGTGACTGCAGCCCAGGCTCTGAGAGGATGCACCGTACTGAATGGCAGCATGGAAATCAACCTCCGAGGAGGAAGTCAGTATATCCAGCCCTTCTTTAGTGTGTGTTGGGGGGCTGCACGTGCGTGTGTGCGTGCGTGCGTGCGTGCGTGGGAGTGATGATTGTAACCAATGTTACTCTGGTTGTTTGATTGATTGGTTGTTTTTGTTGGTGTGTAGACAACATAGCCGCAGAGCTGGAGGCTAACCTTGGTCAACTGGAGGAGATAACTGGGTATCTAACTGTTCGGCGCTCCTATGCCCTCGTCTCTCTCTCCTTCCTCCGCAAGCTACGGGTCATCAGAGGAGCCACACTGATTGATGGGTATGTTGATTCTCCTCCTTGTCTTCTACCCTCTGTAGGTTTTAACTCCAGCCCTGATGTGGTGCACATGTTCCTAACATTTCGCTGGTTATACATTAGTTATGGATCCCAGTTCTACAAAAGGGTAGTTCTCCAGGAACAGGATCGGAGAGCTCTGCTTTTATATATATGTGTGCGTGCGTGCGTGCGTGCATGCGTGTCATGCTTGGGCTCAATTCAGGAAGTACATCAATGCTTTGATTCCAATTACCCTTCCATCCTTAAAAATTAGGAACATTTGGAGTTCGGGCTACTTTCTGAATGTACCCTAATTTAAATGGAATTACACCAAACTGGTTGTGTCTGTGTTGCCCAGGGGGTACTCATTCTACGCGCTGGACAACCAGAACCTGCGACAGCTGTGGGACTGGAACAAACACAACCTGACCATCCTCCAGGGCCGCATGTTTTTCCAGCTGAACATCAAACTGTGCATGTCGGAGATCCGCAGGATGGAGGAGGTGACGGGCACCAAAGACCGACATCCTAAGAACGACATTGTGTCCAAGACCAATGGGGATCAGGCCTCCTGTAAGGAAAATACAGTCTAAGAACATACACACACACACTAATGAAAACACACGCAAATATGGGTGGTATGTTACAGAACCATGTAGGACCATGTAATACTGACCATATCCTATTATTGTAACCATGTGTGTGTGTGTTTGTGTGTGTGTTTCGGGTGCGTGTTTCTCAGGTGAGAACCAGGAGTTAAAGTTCACCCAGGTGCGTGCCACGCATGACAAGATCATGATCCGTTGGGAACCCTTCTGGCCGCCTGATTTCAGAGACCTGCTGGGCTTCATGGTCTTCTACAAGGAAGCGTAAGTGCACGTGTACGCCCTTGTGTGAGCATGCCCTCGGTGCTCCTCTGTGATATCTGACATCCTCCTCCTCTCCCAAGGCCCTACCCCAACGTGACAGAGTTTGATGGCCAGGATGCATGTGGCTCTAACTGGGTGATAGTTGACCTGGATCCCCCAGCCCGGGCCACAGAGGGGAAGCCCCAAGTGGAGCCAGGTAACGATGCTTCACTCTCTCCCGTCTTACATCTGTATTGGAGATAGTCCATACCAAGTCACTGTCTAAAATATATCATGGAGGGGAACGCATAAATAGGAGGTTTTAAATAGTACATGATTCTCCAAAATGTGAATAAATTGAACTAATGAAAAGACATTGAGTTGATTTAACCGTTGTGAGTTTGTCTTCCAGCAGCTTTACAGAATGAATGACTGGTAGAATAATTTCTTCTTTGCCATTACAACGTATTTAACATAACTCAGGACTGTACAGTGCGATGTCTATCTGCTTGTTCGTGTGTGAGGTGAATCGATGGCCCATCGCTATTCTACTTAGTGGTTGTAGTCTTTTTCGTGCATTTAAAAATCATTTTCTGCGTAGAGTACATACATCCAACACCAAATCCCACAATTCCTAGTGAACAATCCCCGTTTCCTCAGCGTGTCAAGCTAGCTAGCTAGAAGCGGTATTTTCAAGTGCTAAACCAAAACCCCAAACGGGCCCGCGAGGAAGAAACTAAAGAAGAACCAATGCCAAATGAAATTAAGGGCGAAACAAAAGGGAAAATTTACAGATATAATGCAGAGTGGCAAAGGGTTTTCTCTTGGCTAACTTTTGATGTGACAGCAACAGCAGCTCTTGTTCTTTTGCTGGTGCAGGGAGGCTCCAGA
This sequence comes from Esox masquinongy, assembly GCA_016801175.1. Lineage (NCBI taxonomy): Eukaryota > Metazoa > Chordata > Actinopteri > Esociformes > Esocidae > Esox > Esox masquinongy. The sequence goes on from JACXGI010010606.1 coordinate 3,495, forward strand.
AAAGATCAGAGTTGACAATCCTTATGTACTCTAGTGGGTAACAGCATTGTAAAATGGGATAACATGGGATAAAAACACAGCTCTTCCCATTTGTGATTTGCACACTTTCTTAATTTAACATAAATAATTTTGTATGTATGATGATATACATTTAAATTGAGGGTGCTAATTTGAGGCATAATATATAGATTTTGTATAGAGTTATGTCTTTGCAATTTACCATTATGGGCAAATAAAGAAAGTGTTTGTCTGAAAAAATGTCTTGTTACGGTTTGGATTTTGTGGGCCCTGTATGCAACATTCATGTTTTTGCCAGTCGGGTACCTGTTTATGTGATGAACGGCACTACTTGTGGTTGCTTTTAGAGATGGTTACAGACGTTTTATACTCGTGCTACAATTTTTGTGGCCTGTGCTACAAAACGATCAACCTCTGTAGCACCAGTGCTATGTGCCAAAAAAGTTAACGTACAGCCCTGTGACTGAGCATTCACTGTATATTGATTATGTGCAGGCCACTGTAGTAGCCACGAGTAGACACCCATTGTTAACCATTAACACTCATCTCTTTCCATGTTGCTACACATAATGCTAATAACTAATGTATTATCCCCAGAGGAAATGTTGCGGTTGGAAGGGTTGCTTATGGCTCTGTGCATGAAAACGCACATTAATATTGTTGTTGGTTGCAGGTACCCTGATCTTGTCCCTGAAGCCCTGGACGCAGTACGCCATCATGGTCAAGACCCAGCTCTCTGCCTCTGATGAACACCAGGTCCTCGGGGCCAAGAGCAAGATCATCTACGTCAGGACAGAGGCCACCAGTAAGAGCTCTAGTTGACATGTAACCCTATAAGCCTTGTCTCAGCAAAGCTGGCGCATGGGGCAGGTCCTGATTCAGTAGCCCATGGACCGGATGCCCGGACCTCACCCGGGTCCATGTTCTTGATGCTGAGGGCAAAGCGGAGGGGCGCGGGGTTTGAACCGATTAACTTTTAATTTCCTGGCAGAAACGGGAAATGCCACTGGGCTGTGGCTATTCATTGGTGTGAGTGGTCAGTCCCACCTTCCTTAACCACCCCACTCAGGTTCCTCTGTGGAGGGGTGGGATTTAACTCCCCCTGGTTAGGATGAGTGGTTCAAGAGCTCCAGCAGTTGGTAGATTGGCTGTTGTCCTCTGCCTCACATTTTGTCTGTTAGCTGGCTGAGGTGTGTCCCAGATGTTGGCATGAGAAGCAGGAAGAGGAACTAGGTGACAGCCAGACATGCCACCTGTACCTCCAGTGTCAGACTCTCGTCTCTAGGCACCAGTCATACACGTCTGCCTCTCCCGAAGGCTTGCTGCGGTTTGGGGTTGAACACAGACAGGTGAAATAACTGAAGTCTGACTGGCTTCCTGTGTAATTGTGTGTTGTCATCGCCTTCATCCCTGATAAACCACGTAAGTGTCTGAACGCGGCCAGCCTGCTACTCCTGTCGGCGTGACATGAGACAACGTCTGGCGCTCGTCCAACAGCCCCCAGTGGAGACGGCCTTGGCAGGTCAAGGCTCTTCCAGCTGAAACGCTGTTCTGCTTTTGTTTCAGTTTCACCTGGCTGTTTCTGCCAGGTCCTTGTCATGTGTGTATGTGTTACTCCACAGAGGGTGTTCGTTTGTCAGGGTTTTTTTTTTGCTAGCTTGAATTCCATGTATTCAGGGCTCTATATAGAACTGTTTAGGATTGTTTGTCTCTGTCTTGGACTTGAGGACTGTCAGGGGACCTCTGGTGGGTGTCGAAGCTGTGTGTTAACTGACTGAACTGAGAGCTCGGTACCATCAAGACCGCCTACAAAGACCAGTAGTGATAGAGTTGATCTATTTTTCCCTGTCCTCCCTTACCGCACATGACCACGTAGCTGGGCAGTAGACCCGGAGAAGTCTGGTTGATTGAGGGGTCAAAAAATCAGAGCAACGATCTCTTCCCATCTAGCAACCACTGAGTCTGTGTGTTTTGAACATAATCGTTTGCTATCTTGAGTTATTCACCCAAGTTTACTCTCCTCAACCTCGTCATTCACCACATTTTTCAACAATAGGTCTGGTTGACGCTTATGGTTGAGTCAGTGATTTGTCCCAAATTAGATGCCTTTAGTTTTTTGCAGAATTATGGACTGGCATAATGTTAGTTACCCATTCTGACTGGAGTTATTTGTTAAGAGTTTATTTTATTGGTATAGCTGATATGTATAATGCTTGGTCCTCAGCGTGCATAGACACACTGGCTTTATTCAGGGTTAGTGGAAGGTCATTGGTTGAAAAAAATAAAATGAAAAAAATATTAAAGGCCCAAGTTTGTCACCCTGTTGTTCTCAGAATTCAGAAAGTGTTTCATTAGGTAGGAACTCTCAATTGTTGATGTGGCGGAGGACGTAAATCATTAAATTATTAACACTTTTGTTTTTTTTGCGATATGTTATGATCAGTGATATCAAAAGCTGCATGAAAGTACGAGAACAAAAAAGCTCACACAATCTTCTTATCAATTCCTTTCAGGAAATCGTCATTCATTTGTTTCAGTGCAGAGTCTGTCAAGTGCCCTTCCCTAAAAACATACTGAAAGTCTGTAGGTAATATACTGTTTTCTGTAGAATACCATTAACAGATTACAAACGTTTGCTTAGCGCTGATAGGTAAAAGGCTTACTGTTCAGCTGTTTGAGCCGTTCTACAGTGCTTGGCTGTGATTGGGTAGTGGAATTACCTTTCAACCCAACCAGGCCTTAAAGGCACACACCATTTTCTGGGCTTACAGGAAGATGTGACAATTGAGTCTCGGTGGGTTTGTCTGGTTCACCTCCTGTATTGTGTCAGGACATCCTCTCCCCCACATGGTTTACCACCACTTGAAAAGAAGCTGTCCTCAGGCTTGTGGAGTCACAGTGGCTGGCACAGTGGCTGGCACAGTGGCTGGCACAGCAGCGTCAGCAGGAGGGAGGAGGGCATCAGGCGCATCTTCTAGTTTTTCTAGTTTCACCCTGCCTAAATGTGTGGCAGCTGATGTGTGGCAGCACTCCATCTCCACACACACACACACACACACACACACACACAGACACACCTCAAGACAAGAAGCTGTTAGGCTTAATGTACATTTTACTCTAGCAGAGTGTGACAATGTGGTCCAACCTGTACCCTGTAGCTGTCAGTCACCTCATCAGACAGTCAGTCACCATCATGTCAACCTGACTGGATCTCTGTGCTGTCTGGCAGCCAGTCACCCACCTGGGGCCTTTCACCAGTCTGCCTTCCCCTGCTGCATTTACGGAAGACATAAGCCTATCCAACGCTGTTAACTTGGCGTGCTTGGTCACATTCTCAGTAGTTGTGTTCATGTTCAGGCCTGGACGTACGTAGCACTGCTCATCTTTTCTCCTCCGTAGTTCCTTTATTGGTTAATATCACTGACTGGTCAAAGTTCACTCACAGTCCAAAATTATCTCCTGCTTAGCAAGGGGAAAAGAATGCATATCAGCTATGCATCAGACGTCATGGCCCAGATTAGGATGTCTCAGCTCCAACAGAATGATGTTTATCATAGGCCAGGGATATGCCGTTGATTCCGGACATTATTTTAACTTGGTATTTAACTGAACTCACCTAGAAGTATTAAAACCGGCAGTGAAACTTCGACTTGACACCCAGATTTAACGTATTCTGTCGTAGACATTTACATTACTCTCCAGTGTTTCCAGATTTAATGTATTCTGTTGTAGACATTTACATTACTCTCCAGTGTTTCCAGATTTCTATGGAATTTCTGCGACAAATGTTTTTAACGATGTTTAAAAGTTTCTTCTCTGTGTTGGAACGGTGTGGGCGTACTCTAACAATGGAATGGTGTGGGTACCGTTCATTAAAAATGCACGAATGCGAGCAGACTGCTGATTGGCCTGCACACCCTACACAAGAGGATCACATCAGCCTATATGAGTAAAAAAAAAAATAGCAAGCATTTGTTTTTAAAAACTGTCTGTGTGAAAGACAAGTTTGGGGAGTTCTCTTTTTTGGAGTTGTTAGCTAACAGGATATGACTGTTAGCTAACAGGATATGACTGTTAGCTAACAGGATATGAGTGTTAGCTTACAGGATATGAGTGATTGTTAACATGATATGAGCGTTTGTTAACAGGAAATGAGGGTTTGTTAACCGGATATGAGGGTTTGTTAACCGGATATGGGGGTTTGTTAACAGGATTTGAGTGTTTGTTAACAGAATATGAGTGTTGGTTAACAGGATATGAGTGTTGGTTAACAGGATATGAGTGTTGGTTAACAGGATATGAGTGTTGGTTAACAGGATATGAGTGTTTGCTAACAGGATATGAGTGTTGGTTAACAGGATATGAGTGTTGGTTAACAGGCTATGAGTGTTGGTTAACAGGCTATGAGTGTTGGTTAACAGGCTATGAGTGTTGGTTAACAGGATATGAGTGTTGGTTAACAGGATATGAGTGTTGGTTAACAGGATATGAGTGTTGGTTAACAGGATATGAGTGTTGGTTAACAGGATATGAGTGTTTGCTAACAGGATATGAGTGTTTGCTAACAGGATATGAGTGTTGGTTAACAGGCTATGAGTTGTGGTTAACAGGCTATGAGTGTTGGTTAACAGGATATGAGTTTAAGTTAAGCGGGTATTAGTTAACTAGATATTGAATTATAAAGGTGAGCTTTTAATTGTACAGTTTTTTAAATATTAACCTCTATGGTATGTATCTGTGTCCTTCACCAGAACCTTCCGTGCCCTTGGACCCCATCTCATCATCGAACTCGTCCTCTCAGATCATCCTGAAGTGGAAACCCCCCACTGACCCCAATGGCAACATCACTCACTACCTGGTGTATTGTCAGCAGCAGCCAGAGGCCAGTGAGCTTTACAAGTTTGACTACTGTCAGAAAGGTGAGTCTTCCTCTTGGTGGACAGTTACTCTCAATTCTATTCTATGAATTTCACATTTGTCTGAAGGAAGAGTTGGTTCATAAGCATCACTTAGTTATTTGACTGTCATTAGATTGACAACCACAGAAAGATGGGTGTCAGAGTGTACTTCCCAAATGGACTATCCTGTTTTATTGGACTACGGCCAGAAAAGTCAGTGTGTGAGAGGCCGTAAGGTTCTGTGGTTCAGAAATGGTTTAAATTGTTTGCTAACTGATATGGTTTCCCCTAATATGAAGCCAACACTCACAAGATTCATCTACTCCTTTACTTCAAATCAGTCACTTAGTCTGACAACCCTAGTCTGTTGGGAACGTCAGTGGAGTTCAATATTAACCAGCAAAACAATAGTGTAATAGAAATGTAATCCATGATGATACAGCAGATGGTTTAAAAACATTGTGACAAAGGCCAAGAGGCTGACACTTAGCTTCAATAAAAGTGTCAATTTACAGGTTTCTTTCCAGTAATTGTATTAGCATAGCTCAGTTGTACGATTGTATTTTTTTAATGCTGGAAGTTTTGAATGTGAAATCCACCAACAGTAAACATACCAGTATCAAATAACCATGTTTGTTACAAACTGGATAGTCGCCGGGAAAGTGTTGCTCTCCTAGAGACTAGGAACTTTATTATCCAAATGGGACTACAACTTTACATGACCCGATAATACAGTAGCCCTCACATACATCCTGGAAAGGTAAGATTAACATTCATCCAAACTTGAGCAAAGTTGTGTTCAGTTTGCCAACACCTTAACACATTTAATGTGCAATTAAGCTAGACCCATTTAAGCAGTATTGGATCAGGTAGAAACTAATGGCATGATGAATATTACAATCAACTCAACACTTTAACTGGCTAGCTAACTGGGTGAATGTTAAATATAAAGTGGACTCAACAGTAAGTAATCCTTTCAATTACTTGTATGGAAAACATGAGCTTATGTTTGAATACTCTGCCTTCCTTTGATTTTTGCTACATTACATAGAACACCATGCCATTGTTTCAGTTTTCCCCCATGATTCCTCTCTTCCGAATTTGGGATGTGCTTGGGTGTCTCCTTAGTTTGTCATGAAGGTGGTTGTAGTCACAATAAGTTGTTGCGTTTTTAATTTTTGCGACATATTATTCATAAACTACTAAGGTGTTTATTACCATATCCGAATGCCTTGAACAATTTTGGAAATTTGGTTTCAGGATGTTTTCTGGCATTTGCTTATTAAGCATCAACTCGTTTTTATTCTATGATTCCTCCCATGATTAAAGAGCACCTCATGGATTAACTATAAACCAAGGCAGCGCTACTCTTCTGAGGCTCTCCTAACATTTAATCACCACTGCAGAAGCTCTGCTATTCTCAATCTTCCGAGTTGCTTACTTACAGAGATCTAGTTATGAAAACACAAAAGGCCCCACTTTTCCAACGCAATGAAATTCTATGTTACTAACTGCTGTGAGGCCAAGATGGAAATTATGTATGTACACATTGAATTCTACTACATGAAAATAATAAGTATAACATCTGGGGGTTTGAAGCATGCTTGATTTCTTTTTAAAGGATACAGTGCTAACTAGGGAAAAAGAATTCTCATCCAATTGGGCCAATTCATTTAGTAGCACCACCACATATCATCCACAGTGTCAAAAAAACCCAACAACATGAGTTCAACATCCCTGTATTTAAATACATACTCAAATGTCCCACAGTGTAAGACGTAGGTATGGCTATTCAGACACTGTCTCCATCCCTGTCTGTCTATACCTCTGATCCGGCCCCTCCCCGACTGCCTCCATCCAGGCATGAAGCTGCCGTCACGGATGCCCACCCAGGTTGACAGTGATGGGGAGGCGAAGTGGAACCAGACGGAGGACGAGGGTCAGGGGGGTCGCTGCTGTGCCTGTCCCAAAACAGAGAAGCAGCTGAAGAAGGAAGCCGAGGACTCGGAGTACCGCAAGACCTTCGAGAACTACATCCACAACGAGGTCTTCGAGCCCAAGTACGTTTGTCAGCCACCTCAGTCAGCTAGTCACTTAACGGAAATGAATGTCCTTGTCATCTGTGTCGGGATGTTTGTGTGATTAAGGTACTCAACAACAACAATGACAACATGCATAACAGGTACACATTCACTTAAAAGCACACAGACCAAATACACACACATTCACATAACAGCACACAGACCGTATACACACACATTCACATAACAGCACACATACCGTATACACACACATTCACATAACAGCAAATACACTTTGCTAACTTTTTCACCAGCAGCATACGGATGCCACCCTAACTGACCTCGCTGGGTTGACTCTCAATATGTCTTCTTTCTCCTGAAATGTCCAGCTTGTCACGCCACTTCATGGAAGTGACGGACATATGGAAACTTCTTCAGCCCCATGTCATACTACACCAGCCCAATGTTTAGAAGGGTTTAGTGTTGTAAAGGAGCGCAGCCGTCAGGAGGAAGGAAAGGCTTGAGACACAACCCTGTTATTTTCCTTCAAAGCTCTCTGAAGCTCGAGTGCCCCCCCTGGTGGCCAACACCTTCACATCCTTACCTGGGCTTTTTAGTAGCAACATACTTTTCAACAAAAAACGAAAACAACCGTTTCTTATTGGACAAGTTCAGATAACTAATTATGAGGACTTTCATTCATTTAATAATAAATACCTAACTTAACACTCTACCCAGTAGCAGTAATGTTAATACAATGGGAGGGATATATTTATTTAATGGTTGTTAAAATTGCATTTTTAATGTATTTATTTTCCCTGAAGACCAAGACAAAGGCGGTCCGCCATGGGTGTAGCCAATCAGACTCACCAGTCGTCTCTGACCACGCCCCCCACCCTGCCGGAGGGCTTCGCCACACGCAGCCCCGGCAACGAAGACGGTAACAATGTGGAGAGCGCAAAGATCAGACTGAAGGTGTTCGCCAAGGAGTCGACGGTCATCTCGGGCCTCCGACACTTCACCTCGTACCAGATCGACGTGATGGCCTGCAACCACCCCACGGATCCCAACCGATGCAGCATGGCCGCCTTCGTCTCGGCTCGCACCATGCCGGAGGGTGAGGCCGTTCACACGCCCAGACCGCACGCTGCGCACGAGACACCCGTGTACAAGCACATGACAGCCTGACCACATTTGCATGTTTCTAGACCTCAGACGTAACGTTTTGTAGTAGCGGTGTCAGTGAGTCCATTTTAACACCTTGTGTATTCCGGCTGCAGACAAAGCGGATGACATTGTGGGGCGCATCACCTACGATGTGTCTGAGTACACTGTCCACATCAAGTGGCTGGAGCCTAAAGGCCCTAATGGCATGATCATCCTGTATGAAGTCAACTACAAGAGACTGGGAGACACAGAGGTGACTCCCACACGCACGCACTCACGCATGCAGCTATCTAAAGCCTTAACATACGCACAAGCATACACATGAGTACACTAAGGAAAGCACACATTCTCCTACACACTTAAAGATGCACTCTGGGACTTTTGCGATAAAAAGAAAAATATATATATTTTTTTATAAGTGAATAATCAAACAGTAGAATTACTATCATACTTCAGTTCCATGTTCCAAGTTCGATAGAGGTGGTTTGATGTCTTATGGCACAAATTGGCACGTATATGACAGTACAGTGCACAACTTTTGGGGACGTTTTTTAGGTCGACAGAACCACAGAATTTCGGGATGCATCTTTAAATACATCTTTAAATACTTCGGGATGCATCTTTATAACATTGGATGTGCCCCACACTTTCACTTAATTTAATGTAGTTCCACAGAGTCTCTGTGCTCTTGTTTAGTGAACAGGATTGGTAATGGAAAAGTAATAATAACGTGGAGTTGCATCAGGGCTGTGATTTAGTTACCATGGAAACGCCGCACAGACCACAATACTGGCTGATGAAAAACAACTAAGATGATGGTTGAATACTGATTGCACAAACATGTTTTTCTCAAATCAGGTTATTTGTTTTATATATTGCCTAGTATGCAATGATTTAAAACAGACCTGATTGGCATAGCCATTCTATTCAGTCTGTGTGTTTTCAAGCCAAAATATAAATACATTTGATTGCTCATCTTGTTGATCATTCACTCTTCTCAATCAGTCACATTTTATTTATATATCGAAGTGGCTTTATTTTTATTTATTTATATATTATAAGTGGCTTCAACCCTTCTTCCGTCCCCTCCAACTCCTCTTAAAACTAGATAAACAAAAAAACGGTAAACATATTGCACCCCACATCTAATGCAGCGCACCCAAATTGAGATTGCGCATTTCAGTTGATTACTATGAAGGCCTTCCTCACTCATTGTAATTTTGCATTTTTTTCATGCCAGTTGTGACCATTTATTTAGGTAAAGCTAACTAGTGGACAGAGTGGGCTAGTGGACAGAGTGAACTAGTGGACGGAGTGGGCTAGTGGACAGAGTGGACTAGTGGACAGAGTGGGCTAGTTGACAGAGTGAACTAGTGGACGGAGTGGGCTAGTGGACAGAGTGGGCTAGTGGACAGAGTGGGCTAGTGGACTGAGTGGACTAGTGGACAGAGTGGGCTAGTGGACAGAGTGGACTAGTGGACAGAGTGAGCTAGTGGAGGACAGAGTGGACTAGTGGGCTAGTGGACAGAGTGGGCTAGTGGAGGACAGAGTGGGCTAGTGGAGGACAGAGTGGACTAGTGGAGGACAGAGTGGACTAGTGGAGGACAGAGTGGGCTAGTGGAGGACAGAGTGGGCTAGTGGACAGAGTGGGCTAGTGGACAGAGTGAGCTAGTGGACAGAGTGGACTAGTGGACAGAGGACTGATCCCTAGTCCCCCTCTCAATTGGAGATTAAATTAAATATCTTTTGGGTTCATGGTTTCATAGGAGCTGCATCACTGTGTCTCGAGGAAGATGTACCAGCAGTCAAAAGGTTGCAAGCTGAGAGTGGTGCATCCTGGGAACTACACCGTTAGGATCCGAGCCACCTCACTCGCAGGGAACGGCTCATGGACCGAGCCCACGCACTTCTATGTTCAGGACCTACGTAAGAGACGAAACACTCATGAGCACAATTAGTATCTGTAGTTTGTACATCAGTAACCTGGACGGCATCTCCCGGATGCTAAGCAAGGGCATAATCAAGCTAACAATATCATTGATTCATCTCCACGGTGACCTTTTTAGGGGTGGACCCATCCAACTTGGTTAAGATTATCATTGGTCCGGTCATATTTATTGTTCTGCTGATACTGGTTGCATCGGGGGTATTCGTGGTGCTCAAGAAGAAGTAAGTTTTATGGCCTCTGCACATCTTAACACAGTTAGCACAACTGATTAGAAACCAGCAGGTTTTTCTCCAATTGGATAAATCTCCTCATACCAATTATATATTTTTCTGTACCCTACAACCCCCCCCCCCAGCAAAAACAGGGACATGATAGTTATTTGTTCTCTCTGCGTTGATACTTGTTAACCCATCTCTCTGTTGTTGTTTCCTCAAGACAAACCCAGGGCCCCTCAGGTCCCCTGTACACCTCCTCCAACCCAGAGTACCTCAGTGCTGCCGACAGTAAGGACAATTCACCATCATACGTGTCAGTTTGGGCATGCAGACTTGACGTTGTTGTTTGAACTATTGTAACATGTCAATTGTTGGCATTTTAATTTGACGTCTTTCCCAATCAGAGATGTGGAATGCCCAATACTCTCACTTTTGCATGTGTCCAGCTACTGACTGTGCGCGCATTTGTGTGCGTGTGTCCTGCAGTGTACGAGCCCGACGACTGGGAGGTGGGCAGAGATAAGATCAACATCCTGCGCGAGCTGGGGCAGGGCTCATTCGGTATGGTCTACGAGGGAGTCGCCAAAGACATGGTCAAGGGTGAGCCAGAGACCCGCGTGGCGGTGAAGACGGTGAACGAGTCGGCCAGCCTGAGGGAGAGGATAGAGTTCCTCAACGAGGCCTCCGTCATGAAGGGCTTCACCTGCCACCATGTGGTGAGACTCACACAGGGCTGATGGAAGGACATGACAGCTTAGCTTTACTGCAGTGGTTTGTTGGGATGCTGGGGCGACAGCTTGATGAACACTACTAAAAACAGAACAGATCACAGCCAGAATAAAGAAGACAAGTAGTGAATGAGGGGGAGGAGTCTTCTGAGAGCAGGGATTTTACGCAGGTGTGCTCACTAAGGTAAATAACATACCATCATACTTAGCCTCATGTATTAAAAATGCTTGGCAGCGATGGCAGTGCCCCAGTGGGATGCCTCTTGTCCACTGTGGTTGAGTGGTCACTAAAGAAATGTGTAAGCTCGAAAACCACACCTTAACCCAACCTAACACTTATTAGAGGATTTCCTAGGTTTTCCACCACCATCAACAAAACACCACCAGATTGGATTTCTGTAGAAAGAATACTGCTGCATGACTGATTTCCCTCCAGGAGAATTCCTGACCCTCCTAGACTCGACACCAAGGAACATTAAATCTTTCTGACTTGTTGATGGCCAAACTCCCCATTAGGACACTATGTTGGTGTTTCCATTACATTGGCAGATACTGTGGCTATAGATCTTGGTAGCTGCCGAAGTGTAATACTGCGTGCGTGCACACTGCCCGCTCACTCAGCTCGCAAATCACTCAACCTCTGGCGAGCTGTCGCTGAGCCCTCCCTGGCGTGCACACTGCCCACTCGGGCGGGGCGTGTCTTCCTAATTTATGCCAGCAGCAACCAGTCAACCAGTATAGTGGAAATATCAGTCTTCGTGGTTATAATCATAAATGTGACCGTGTCAGTTTATAGAGTAATGCCTTCAACGTTTTCTATACATAAGACATCTAGTTATAAATCTCAGTGCAACGAGTTGGTGATAACTTTAAACTACCTAACTGTTGGCTCTTGCAAACGTAATACATTTTGTGGAAATAAATTAATATAAAAATGAATAAATACAGAAATTAATGATCAATAAATAAATAGGGAAATAATATTGATTATTCATGTATAATTATATATTTTTAAATATTTTTATGTATAAATATATTTATTGATACATTTATTTATTTATTTCTAATTATGGCAGTATTGGTCCTCGATACCCGCTCGCTGGGTATAAAGTTGAACATTTCTCAACTGTCGCTGCTGCTGGGAGATTTTATCTCAGAGAGTAGCTCCGCCCACTGTCGCCTTGATTCGCTGGCTCTCGTTATAAATACATGGGAGTGTGCCCCTTTGTAGCGCTAGCGAGCGGGCAGTGTGCACAGGGCTTCTGAAATCAAATCAAAATGTCTCCCCCTCAGGTGCGTCTAATGGGTGTGGTCTCGAAGGGCCAGCCAACTCTTGTCGTCATGGAGCTGATGACCCACGGCGACTTGAAGAGCTACCTGCGCTGCCTCCGCCCTGACTCTGAGGTTCACACACCGCTACCTTCTGGTTTCTCATTATTTGGGATGCATCCTTGAGGTCTGAAGACATACCATCTGTGTCTTGAAATATCTTTGGTGTTCATGTAATGTGTCTTTTGCCAGAATAACCCTACAGGGCGCCCGCCCCCCACCCTGAGGGAGATGATCCAGATGGCGGCAGAGATTGCCGACGGCATGGCCTACCTGAATGCCAAAAAGTTTGTCCACAGAGACCTGGCTGCCAGAAACTGCATGGTGGCGCAGGACTTCACTGTCAAGATAGGAGGTGTGGCAGTCAAACACTTCGAAATGAGTCACATATGTTTCCATGGGCTGTACATGAATCAGATGTTAACCACGCCCACATAGCTGAATCGAGTTACAGGCGTGTCAAAAGAAAATGATCGGAATGTTTCTGGGACAGTAACAGATCTGATGGTTCTGTTCTGTTTGTCACAATTCCTTAGATTTTGGAATGACTAGAGACATCTATGAGACTGATTACTACAGGAAGGGAGGGAAGGGTCTGCTTCCTGTCCGCTGGATGGCTCCTGAGTCTTTAAAGGATGGAGTGTTTACCGCGCACTCAGACTGCTGGTAAAGACACCTTGTTCTGTCTGTCAGCAAATAACTGCCAACTGTCCAGAGAGAGACATTCTGGTCCTTCTCAAGGTTTCTCCCTACCCATCCACCTATGTAGTTTATCCCTGGTGACTGATGCTAGGTGTCTCCTGTGCTTTGGTGCATTCAGGTCATTTGGCGTGGTGTTGTGGGAAATCAGCACACTGGCGGAGCAGCCATACCAGGGCCTGTCCAATGAGCAGGTCCTTAAGTTTGTCATGGACGGAGGATATCTTGACCGACCGGACAACTGTGCTGACCGGCTGTAAGTTTCAGCTCTGTAATGTACATATCTTCACTCCAATATACATATGTTCTGTATATGTAAGTATTCAGAGCCCTTCAATTTCTCCACATGTTGTTGTGGGCAATAGACAGAATTTATAATGGGTTACCTTTATAATGGGTTACATTTGTAATGGGTTACCTTTATAATGGGTTACATTTGTAATGGGTTACCTTTATAATGGGTTACCTTATAATGGGTTACCTTTATAATGGGTTACATTTGAAATGGGTTACCTTTATAATGGGTTACCTTTATAATGGGTTACATTTGTAATGGGTTACCTTTATAATGGGTTACATTTGTGATGGGTTGCCTTTATAATGGGTTACATTTGTAATGGGTTACCTTTATAATGGGTTACAATTGTAATGGGTTACATTTATAATGGGTTATAATTTGGAATCACCAAGACTCTTCCAGGACCTGCGGGCACAGAGGGGGCTCTCTCTCTCTCTCTCTACATGGCACACACTTGTTTAATCCCAAACGGCAGTTTGGTGCCAAAGAAGGGCACATCATCTGTGGTATGGCCATCAATACCCCCAATGACTGTCCTTAATGCTTCACCCAAAAAGTCATTTCCTCCAGACAAATTGGCAGTTGTCCCCTTCCCAGACTGCCCGGTGATTTATAGCAAACAAACAATCTGTCTTTGTATTTCTGTAGTTTAATGGAAAACAAATGTTTCATTATTAAAGGGCAGGGCAGGGAACACTTCATGTTTATAACACTAACAAACACACAGCTCTCTAGTATGTATAGTAACAGCAGCTCCCTCTGTGCTCTGCCCTCTCAGACACAACCTGATGTCAATGTGCTGGCAGTACAACCCCAAGCTGCGTCCCAGCTTCCAGGAGATCATTGAGATGCTTCACGAGGACCTTCACCCATCCTTCCAGGAGGTCTCCTTCTACTACAGCCAGGAGAACAAGCCTCCAGAACAGGATGACTTTGACCTGGACATGGACATGGAGAGTATCCCCTTGGACCCGTCCTCCTACTCACAGAGGGGGGACCACAGCTCCTCCTACTCACAGAGGGGGGACCACAGCTCCTCCTACTCACAGAGGGGGGACCACAGCTCAGAGCGGGGCGAGGCGGGTTCATCGCTGGGGTTGAGGCAGAATAGCTACGAGGAACACATCCCATACACACACATGAATGGGGGAAAGACTAACGGAAGGATACTAGCCCTGCCTCGGTCTAGTCCATCCTAACAGAACATCTTCCTTCATCCCCAAGCCTGTACTCACACAGATGAATACATTAATACATTTTAGTCATTCAGCAGATGGTCTAATCTGGAGTTATTTACAGGAGCAATTACGGTTGCTCAAGGACAGAACTATAGATGTTTTCACCTTGCCGGCTCTGGGATTCGACCTAGCAACCTTTCAGTAACTGGTGGATGCTCTAACTGCTAAGGCTATCTGCCGCCCCAAGATGTAGATATAAATATATGAATATATTTTTTTTCTTTATTTTTTACAGATGATCACTTTTATCACTCTTTCAGAGGCCTCATCAAAGTGTACAGTACATATCTCAGGACGTTGTTGCTTTCTTGTCAAGATGCCACATCCTTACACTACAGTATGTATGAATGCATGTTAATGTCCACACAGGACATTGTATCCTTCTCGTGAGAAAGAACCTCCCTCCTATTGTCCTCTATCCTTTAAAAAAATATTGCCTATTTTCCACGAATGGGTGGCAAATATTAGGAGTCAACTGTGAATCTAACTTCGGGACAACCAGAAGGCTGCTAACCCCAGGACTCTCCGGGCTGTCCCTGCCCAGGCCAAGACTCTTCCTGGGAAGCTCAGCCCTCACGGAGTCTTTGGTCCCCCTGGGCCATGGAGGTCCACCTGGGTCGCTCAACGTGAAAGTGCCCTTGTCTTCTATCTCTGTCCGTGGCCTGCATCTTAAATCATTAAGCTATTTCTCTGTATATTTGTAATCTCAAGTCAATGAACTACGGACTTTCTAGACTTGACAGATGAATGTGTCATATCCCATCTTGGAATCTTTGAACAAACGTTGTGGATCCACTAGAGAGCTTCTTGTCATCTCTGTCCCTACACTCGGCAGTATTCCAGCATCACAGAAAATAATGAACAGATTTTGTGGTTATATTTTTTAATTTATTTACATTTCATTTTCTCTTTGAGTTTTCACATTTACAGCTGAAGGATATTTAAAAAGAAAACGGTTTCAGAAAAACATATAGACAAAAAAACTAGTTCCTGAGATGACAAATAGCTGCTTCTTTTGGTGTATTTTAGTGGGTATAAAAAATATAAATATATATGAATCTATTATTGATGGGTTTTTCTGTACATAGTTGTTGACATTCTTTGTATTTCATGAGGTATTTCCGCTCTGTAGAAAAACATTTTTTAAAATGTTTGTCCTATATGTTTCTTGTTTCTAATCCGGAAATCGTACTAATACTCATTTGGACTTGTGATCAACCAGCAGCACTTGGCCTTTTCTCTCTCTCACTCTCTCATATCAGATGCACAGTATGAGTAGGACGTTGGCTTTGCCCATTGATATCAGATCAAATCCAACTGTCTGCTCTAGATAAATAAAGCAGCATGGTGCAACTTGACCACGCTCTTTTTTTCTAATTCTCCACATGCTTCTTTTATATTTGACTTTTCAGTTGTTGTTTACTATGTCATATGTTAAATTCATCTCACAGTGAGGTATTTGCGCATTGTCGATATATTGTATATTCACATACAGTACATTCAAATATTTAATGTTTCTTATAAAGGTGCAATCCACAAAAATCTGATAATCATAAATGCATTTGTATGTCATACACTGTTTTTTCTTTTGTAAAAGTGTTGCTGTGCAGATGAAGGGGAAAATAAATAGGATACAAAAAATGCATACAATAATGGAGTACCAACAAGCCAACTCATGATAGTGGAGTACAAACCACGACATGCAGGGTCTGGTTTCCACCACATGTTAGCAGTGCAGCCTAAGATCAGTTTAGGATAATCAATACTCAGTTTGTTTCTACTGAAAAATGGTTAATATCCAACAAGGCCCCACAGATTACATCCACATGCCAGTGAGTATTTGTTTAACTACTACTTGGTTTTGTGTCTTTGCATTGGTGTGTCTTCTTGAGATAAGGAAAGTGAGTGCAACACAAACACAGCTGACCTGTGTGTATACAGAAACTGCTGAATGGGTTTCTACCAGTTATATTTTATCAGTTCAACCCAGAGACACTGATTACACAGTATATATGATTACTACAAATCTTTTCTCACTATTTAAATCCTAACAAACTAGCTCAGAGCAAAATTTCAAAAAGATCTTTTCTACTTTCTACTCGGATATGAAAAGTGATATTTTTTCGGGTAAACCTGTGCACCCATACGGAAAAAATATTGTGAAATGTGAAGAATTTAAAGTACATGTAAAATAGTAGAAATGTATGTATTTCAAATACATTTTACAAATGTATGTCACTTATTAAAATGCATTTCAAAATGCATACATTTTTTTTAATTATTTGGCTATTTGTTCTCGGTATGGGCAGTAACAGGGAAGCGGTAATTGAGTCTATGGTATATGCAGTGTTGTCGCTGCTTCTCCACATTTCAGACTTCCCGTTTGTCTCTGAATCTACTTTTTCCGCTGGACTTTCTTTCCACCGATCTTCTTCTGTCCACTCTTAACCCCCTCCCTTCTCTTCCCCTCCTTCTTTCCTCCTTTACTCTTCTGCCTCCCCTCCTTCCTCCTGTCCTCACCCATTTGTTTCTTCTTCCTCTGTTCATTTCGCCCCTCGTCCCCCCAGATGATGACCTCGTCCCAGCCGTCCCAGGATGCCCAGTAATGGTCGTCAGCCCATGATATGCTCCCCATGATGCTCACACTCTTCTTCCGACGGAATGGCATGGGGCCTCTGTCGGCATGCACTGGCAGGTTGCTGTACCAGCGTAATGTGTCAAGCCACCATGTGCCCTTCTTTCTCATATCGCCATGACCCAGAGGAGCCAAAGCCCTCTTGGAGACTGGGGGCCCACCCATGGCCCTGTCTAGCCCCACTACAGGGCTCGGCTGATGGGCTTCCTCTTTGTTGTTGTTCTCTCTAGTAACACAGGCCTGGGGGAGGGGGAGGTTGGAGGTGTAGGGGTTCCATTCCTCTCTCTTCAGTGGAGCCCCCCCTACCCCTTCACCATTGCCCAGGTTGTTAGCTCTCTCAGACCGTATCGCTGTCCTCCCTCCACCAGACAGCTTGATCACCACAGTGGCCTGTTCCTCTGGGGTCTGGGTCGTCTTGCCGCTCAACTCACTGACAATCCCCGTCAGCGAGTTCACGGTGTTCCACTCAGACCTCAGGATGGTGACTCGGGCAGGGCTCCAACAGACCCCTTGGCTTCCAGCTCTTCTTCCCCTTAAACACATTGGCTGGTTGCTGGTGTCCCCATAACCATTCTCTACACTGAGGCCTGGCACAGGACAACTCCTGCTCCTTGCTTTGGCCATATCCCCGTGGGCAGAGTGTTTTCTCCTCTTGTCCACCCTCACCACCTTAAAGAATCTATCTCCCTGTTGCCCACCAGCCTTCTTAGCCAGTGGTTCATTCTGCTTTAGCGGTGTGCTATGGCACTCCATTCTCTGCCAGTCTGTCCAGTTATCTGAATTACAGCAAAGAAATACATTATTACATGTTACATAGCAATTTGAAGACATCTGGAAAGCTAGGCATGAATATGAGTTTGCTTCAACTTCAGCAGGCTACATAATCCATGCAGGCTAATGGGCTTTTTTTTTTTACACAGATTTAACTCTATTTGTATTTTTATGTACATGTCATTCGTCTTGGACCGCCATGGAACAATGCCGTTTACGTTGTAACATAAAACGTTATTAGTCTGTTACCTGTGCATATTTGTTGATTTGAAGAGAGGTTGTTGTGATTGAAGTAACATTTGCATCATTTCTCAATCATCTCGTTTCTATGGTCACTGATGATACGATCGATGTCAAAGATTTTTCCAGAGCGGCTTTGGATCGTTCTAGAATAATTGTCACACAGTTGTTGAACATAATATGCGTTGTCTCATTTACTTGAGCTATACATTAGATCTAAAAATAAACGCTTGGTGATGACCGGATGTTTTTTATTTGTTTTTTAAAAGTAGGTGTTTCTGTAACAGGTCTAATGAAATTTATCTCTGGAACGTGATGTATTTAACCACGAACAACAGCTCCCAGAATGCTTTGAGAAGGGACTTCAGACGCAGGACGGGAAAAATTATTCCTGATTCTGTTGTTTGAGTACTTGGCGTCGGATGTCTACCTTTTGGAATTGAAACGCGTGTAATAATACACATTTTACCGACGTGGAAGTTTGATCGAGGATGTGATCTTGTTGATGTCGTATTTATCGTTTCTCTTACGGGTAAGGAAATATTTAATGTTGATGTACCTACTAAGATCAGGTGTTATAACGTATGTTAAACTGGCAAAATGCCACATGTCAAGTTAGTTGAAATAAGTTAATTGGTAGACTATACTTTTAACTTAAAAACAAACTGCCACCATGATGTTTTAACAAATACATGTGATACTGCTTCGGAGTCATACTTTGTAAACTTCCAACGTTTATGCAATATTTGTATTAAGTCATCCAAGACACTTCATCTGTTGTCAAAACATTTTTACCACTAAGATCACACATTTGAGGTAAACACTCTTCAACCACTGTACACACCTAAAACCCAACATAAAACCAGCCGTTCTTGTTCCTGACTTTTCTGTTAAGAGGTGAGGTGTACACCTATTCAGAAACTGCTGGATCCTGTTGAAACCTAAAGCCTCTGTGAAATACAGTACATGTCATTAATAAGAGATACGGACACGTGGATTCTTCTCAAGAATTACTCCGGTCAATGTGTTCTCAGAACACAGTCGCATTCCATACATTCTATTTCGTTTTCGGGGAGAATGGCCTCTGAATAGCTCTGCTGGAAGACCGAGCAGGTGTCGATATCCTCTCTTAGACGGCACCTGAAAACGGGACATTGTTCAGCAAGGTTGATAATATTATGCAGAGAGTGTGTGTGAGGGAGTAAAAAGCCTCTGGGCCAAGGCAGACCAGCCATCAATGAGGCTGCCTTTTTCTGTCTGTCCCTGCAAAACCTCCGACGGTGAGACGTCATGTGATTATAATTAGGCCTAGCTAGCTGGGCTGGAGTTCACACACCACAGCCCAATTATTTAGATTTGCCAAAAGCATTTGTTCAACTTGTTCATACACCCAAACGCAGAGAGGCAGAGAAGGGAGTTAGACAGAGAGATATTGTAGCTAGCTGCGGTTATTGAGTAAACAGTGTGTCAAGGCCCATGCCCTGTGTGAATGAAGGGAGCATGTTGAATATTGACCAACTAACTTACGCACATCTACATTCTGCTGACAACTGCAGAGATTAGAGGGCATTGTTTCACCACGATCAATGAGAAGCGTTAAGACATTTTCTATACTAGTCTTAGAAAAATGTTTGTGGATTTGTGGTTAACATTCGGGGAATTGGATTTTAAATACACTTTTGAATACACTTTGGTCCCTAAAATGTCCTCACATTTGTGCTGTTTTACTAACTGCTTTTGCCTGCCGGGATAGTCAGTGGACTTGCTAGTCTAGTTTTTTTCTCACATTGAGACTGACCTGTATTTCTTGCTTTGTCACTGGATTAGGCTGTCTAGTTACAGCAACTTAAAAATAAACCAAGTTCGTCTATTCCATACAAAGGAGTACTCGATTATCCAAAAATAAAACATACTTTCCTAATTAAACAGTTTTCCTTATTATCCTTAAAGGCGTTATCCTTTATTTCCCACGTTGTGGAAGTCAGCGGAATTACACCGACAAGCGCTTATGAGGACATTATACTACTTTGGGTCGACTAGCTGAAAATGACTAAGAACTATTGTTGATAGTTTAGAAGAATAAAAAGGCGATGTATATTTCACAATGATTCCCTACACTGTCCTGCTCCTGTTGTCTCACTTGAACAGAAATTGAGTGAACTGTGTAGAATTGTAGCAACTAGGAAATGACAGGGGTTTTGTTTGCTGCAGTCTCCCATTGCAAATTGTGCAGATTTGTGAAACCAAAGGAAGAGCGGAAGGGTGCAGCTTTTATAAGCGTTTGGCCTGCTGTTGCAATAAGGTATCTCTGCAAACCGCAAGTCGGGGGAGTTATTTAATATGGGGGTTCCTGAATATTAATTTACGCCCACTGCTGTTCGCCATTGGTCAGTTATTATGGGATCCTGACTATTAAGTTACGCCTACTGATGTTCGCCATTGGTCAGTTTGGGGACGTCCTGGTTTGACACACGGTTTCTCGCTAGGTGTCATGTATGGGCATGACGTCATTACGCTGAGTGTATCAATGGCGGAAGACTAGTTAACTAACCTTCAAACTTTCCGTGTGATTTAATTCGATATCTTTTGTCAATATATAACACTAGGTTCAATGTTAAAAAGCGCTCTAGTCTGATTGTGCTTGTATGAATTATGTAAAAGTACTTTTTTCCAAGACCATTTGCAGAGACTGAAATACCATTTAATTGTATTTTGTTTCAGGATTAAAATTGTTTGAGAACATACAACTGAAATATTAATTTGAAGACTGAAGTGCCTCTACAAATACTTCCAAATGTTTTGGTTACAGTCAAGAATGAGACACTGGTGGTTCAGAGTGCAGTTATAATACAGACACATGCATACATACACATGCACAGTCACACTCACTATGCCTGCCATGGTTAGTTTTTGCTTGAGTAGCCATTGCTTGGTTATATGTGATCGAGGGCCATCATTAGGAGGTTGATGATTGAGAATGCTGCTTATTGCAGTTACAATATAGTTGATCTGCGCTCTACATGTTACAAAGTGAAATGGGAGACCCTTTTACACAAGTTTATACAGGATTACCCTTTATGCATTTTCCATAGATTCAACATATTACACAAATGTGAACATGCTGTGTAAGGTACATTGTGCGGTGGACCTGTGAACAACTACTTAAGTGTCAGCTAAACTGTTCTGCAGGTCCTTTGCCGAGACCTGTGGGTTCTGGTGTGTAGCTCTGACCAGTTTTCATGCAAATCATTGTGATATTTTCTCCTTCGTTTGAATTGCACTGTTCAGTTTAACAGCAATTTTCTAGAAAGTTGATATTGGTAACTGGAAGTGTTGAATTTTCTATAGCCTGTTGCAGAAAGGTGTCAAGTTTCACTTTGCACCATGTAGAGGTCAGGTCAACTGTTTACAGAAATGTCAATTCATCTGGGGATGCCTGGAACAAGTACATTTTATCATTCTAGAGTAATGACGTGGTTATGGACCTAAAACATTGTTGTGAGGAATATAAGTGTTACATGTCTTGGGATTTGATTATCTGAGGTCTAATTTAACCTTTATCATAAAAGTTGATTCAATAGCATAAATTACTAGAACAGGTCCAAAAGAGCACAACAGACTTTATTGAAAGTCAATTAATGTAGTCCAAAAGCTAAAAGTTAATGGCATAACTTAAAATAAATACACAGTTAAATTATTTGCCAGTTAGACAATTAAACATTTAATCACTCCATCAAATATTCAAAACATTACATTCCAATACTGACAAAACTAAATTGTTTCTTTATGTACTCGGTATTCAGCTTTGCCCAGATTCTGTAGACTTTGGTTTCATCCTATCATGTTGTATTGCCAGGTGAACACCTCCAAAAAACTTTCCTGTTTACACTTGCTAAACAACTGGTGTTTCTTGTCTCTTTGTCTCGCCAAACTGTATTGTGTTTTATGGATTTTGTCATTTTTGTTGTGTGGAAACCAGCATTAGCTGATGGTTTAAAGACAGCTAATGGGTATCCTCATCAACAAAAATAATTAACAGAGAAGCTCAAAATTAACACTTAGTCCTCTTTTGTCCATGAATTTTTTAGACATGAATGGGGAGAGAGCTTCTTGTTCTTCCTCTAGAGTTGAGACCTCTCTGAGCATCTGCACAGCACCCTCTATTTCCTCAACATTCAGGGGTGAGGACTTGTACCCGGTCTCAAAAGAGGCCCATGTTGGCATTTACCCAGGCAACAGTATTCCCTAGGTCAACAATGCATCTTGGCAACTGAAATGATCACAACAATCACATGGAAGATGGCCATGACAAAATAATTTTGTTTACGTCTCTAAATAATGATAACATAGTGTACATGAAGCTACAAAATAAATGGATCTTGCCTGCTTGCATATACTAGTGACAGGTGGATCAGTGTCATCATGCAACTTTAGCTAGTTATAACGTACCCTAATTGACTAGAGCTGGCTAACAAGTAGCCTACCTAATCGCGTAGCTAGCTATCTTTAAACGTAGCTATAAAGGTTGTCGTGTTTTCTGTGTTCTGTAACTAGCAAGCCATTCGAATCTCAGCTTTAAATAAAGAATTTAGTAGATAAGCGATCTTGGTGAACATGTTACCTATTCCTAAATATATAGCTAGAGGTTGTCATATGGAAGCACTTACTGAAATCTTCGTAATTGACCCTGTAATTCTTCCTTCATAAACGCACAGATGGAAATCCAAGAATAAGTGGGAAAGTCTAAAATATGGCATTTCATTCAATCATATTATGGTTTTTAGTTTTGTAATTATGAGTACATATATAGGCCTATGCATATATAGTTTACACCCCACTGAATTGTCACATTCTTTTCTGTCAGTTCCTCAGAGTTTTATGGACTTGGATTTTTTCTTTCGCTTATCTACACACACACTCCGCACTTTTAATATATTATTGTATATTAAAACTCCACACTTTTTATATATTATGTATTAAAACAAAAACTTAAATATTATAATTGGATACAACTCCACCCCTCTTAGTTAATCATTTTTGGTAGCACCTTGGCTGTAATTAGACATTTAAGTTTAGAAGGATAGGTTTTTTTTACAGCATTAGGTAAACAGCATTAAGATATGAAGGTCTATGAAACATCCATATTTGTAATAGTGCAAATTACAATTAAAAAATGACAAAAAAATGTACTGTAAGAGCTGTGGTGCTGTCAGCCTGTCAAAGCAGTTTTCTTTCCTTTTCACAATACAGACTTCATTCTGTGCAGTATTGCCCCCCCCCCGGAATCTAATCCTCTGTCTCTGTGGTGTTTTTGATTGCTCCAAAGATTAACAGTCAAAGCAGAGGTGAGTTTCTCTGTGCATTTTGACTTACGTGCCTTCTGAACATGAGATCTAATCTAATAACAGCCGAAACATGTCAAATTACATAAGTCCAGAACAACAATGCATTTTCATTTTTTTTTTTTTTTTTTTTGCTTCCAGAATTTGTCCTCCAGCTTATGATGGCCTCC
>JACXGI010010608.1:0-27171 GCA_016801175.1 Esox masquinongy
ACACAGGATAGTATTAAGGTAACACTACTGTTAAACACAGGATAGTATTAAGGTAACACTGTTGTTAAACACAGGATAGTATTAAGGTAACACTGTTGTTAATCACAGGATAGTATTAAGGTAACACTACTGTTAAACACCGGACAGTGGAAGGTAACACTACCGTTAAACACCGGATAGTGTTAAGGTAACACTACTGTTAAACACAGGCGAGGACTGAGGTAACACTACTTTGAGTACAGTAGCAGAGTGAGCTGGAGGTGTTTGAATTTCATGAAAAGAAAAACCAGGGGAGAGCATCATCAGTGTCTCACTGCTGTAGCCCATCCACACACACACACACACACACACACAAACACCTCAACCACAGAGGGATTTGGCAGGGAGAGGACTTTACTCCAGCCTTTGGAGGGAACACAATGCTGCTAGCATAGAGCAGAACACCGAGTCCTCTGGTTTTGCCTTTGGCTGTGCTGTGGGCTGATAGTGATCAGATAGCCCATTGCTGTCTGTCTGTCTGAGAGAGGGCTGTAGTTGCCACCATGTTGTCTGTCTGCCAGGCTGCTTACCTGATCAGCTCTAGGTTGTGTGGGCTCTGACTCTGCTTTGACCTGACCACAGTGGGAATGTGTCTGCTACGCATACAGACAAACTGGATGAAGGCAAGAACACGCCATGGAGATGAGGACACTTTAAGCTGTGAATTTACAGTAAGTTCCTATAAACCAAGAAGTACACCGCTTTTGTGTTTTGTTTTGAATGTGATATGCAGGAAAAGTGCTCCGGGTTGGTGTGGCCATCAGTCAGACAGCCTGTCTGTTTTGTATTCAGGACTTCCTGTCTTGTGTAATATGATCAACGTGAGTCATTCATTACAATCTCAGGGTGGTCCACTTGATAATGGTGCAATCAAAAAGCGTGAAAGCATTCTGACAGCATGAGCATTTTGTCGGTTCGCGTGATTCGACCCGTTGAGGAATTGCAGAACGTCACATTCCTCTGCACTCTGTGGAAGATATAATGTAGCTGCAATATAACGGCTGCTACACAAGGAGGATGACCTTGTGTGGGGTTCAAATCAGTAGCTCCTGAATTGAAACCATTTCTTTGGTTTCAATTCAGTGTCCCCTGTAGCCTCACCTGTGTCCCCTGTAGCCTCACAGTGTCCCCTGTAGCCTCACCTTTAAAAGAATTGTGAGGCTACAGGTGATATATTGGCTAAAGTCTAGCAAATCACTGGGTGCTGTGTGAAAACAAAAAGAATATTGTTCCATTTTGTAGGAGTTAAAATAGAATGAGCTGGAGGAGCGCAGAGTGTCATGAAGGTGGATTAGCCTAGCCTAGCGGTGGGTTGCTGGCTGGGTTTCGTGCCCATCCCCCGGAGCTGTGTCTGGTCTGCTGAGTTTTGGCTATGAGGAGACTTAGCTAATACACCAATAGGGAGCCCTCTGCAAACACAACGTCTGACAGAGAGGAAGAGATATGGAACACCTCGTTATCTGGTCATCTGGTCGAGGAAGCCACCACTTCCCAGAGCAATACAAACGATGCTTCAGTAGCAGTGAGCACAACGTTTTTGACAGTGGAATGCAGAGCGATAGAATTCAATTATTTGACTGTTACTTAGACGCAGTTGGACATCCAAGCTTATAAGACAAAACAAATCAAGGGTTTAAAATCCATTTTGTAATTTTTTTGTATTGTTGTTCATCCATGATCAGTTCTGACCGCTTGACCTCATGTGGATAGGAAGAGAGGCCTTTTCAAACACCCTGTCCAACTGCTGTGAAATGGAATTACATTTGGCCCTCCATTGTAGGGTTTGAATAGAGGCGTTTCACACCCCAAACAGGGGTAATTAAGTGCCTCAGACAATAGTCTTATTTCTCTTGAGTGGAATAACACTCTGAAGCCGATTGGTATGCAAATTAGCCAGTGAAACAAAACTTTATTCTGCCACCTCCTTTTCCCTTCAGCTCAATATTGACTGGGTTGCCCCAGGAATGAGTGATGGCAGTAAGTGCTCTGTTAATTTCCCTCCGTTATTTTTCTCTCTCCATAGAACCAATAGAAGACTCAGTGAGTAATAATAGAAGAAAACAATGTTGAAATGAACATTTCTGTGTTTGGTATTGTCATATCATGTCGCAGGTGTGAGTTGGTGCGCTGCCTTTGGGTTTTATTAGGGTTGTGGTTATGTGTGTTCTTGCTCACGTTGCTTTGCCTAAGTGCGTGTGGTACACAGGTGTCTGTGAGTGCAGAAAACCACTCTGCGCTTTAACCTGCTAATCCAGAGTTCATCTTCAGCTCACACTGTCTCAGCAGAAAACAAAGAAAGCTTGACTTGGGTTCACGTCAGGCACTGGGTCAAATGTTTTTGCGGAGAGCAGCCAAAAGCTTGCAAATAAACTGAATTTGGGCTACTTGAATGTTCTGCATGTGCACATGGAGAACAATTTGAATGGGTTAATTCTGTTTTGGTCGGCTTCTCATTAAGGTAATTTTTCGTAATTGTATTTTCATTCATTGTTTCCCAGGAGAACATAAATCAATGGAAATGGTATCATTTCTCTGTTGTATGTGTGCTCCACTCTTTTGATAGAAGGCCACTTGCGTGTCAAGGAGAGAGAATCCATAGATATTGTTCTGCTGAATTCCTGACAGTCTTCTGGCTTTACGGCTGCCATGTCATTACACAAGACTGGGTTTCGGCTGCTGACCGGCTAGCCGGGAATGTGCCCGTTAGACTTGCTCTATATGCTGATTCTGAAGCCGAATGTATAGCTGTCTGGCTTTATGATGCCAAAAACCTCAGACTGTTTTAAATATATCAGCTGGGTTTTTAAATGTAAAGCCTGTTTGCTTTACGTTAGATTCCTGCTCATTAAGTGATTTTAAAGCGAGGGTCACTCAGTCTGCTTGATTTTTTGGGTGGGGGGGGTCCATCCGAAGGTACTGCCAGCCTTCCTGTCATTCTGGTGATCTTTACGAAATGCTTGTCACTGGAATTGTCAGTTGGAGAGATATTTGCATGACCCAGAGGTTAGTTTGGCTTCGTTGCTTAATGTTAATGTTTTTCCCAGAGTTAGCGAGTCAGCCCGGTAAAGAGCCCTGACCCTGGGGACGTGACCCTCAACAATCCTTTTTAGGCAAAGCAGGGAAAGCAAGTGAGCCTGGCTGGAATGTACAAATGAGATTGGAATTAGCTCAGGAAAACCCAGCAACATGCGTCCCCCTGGCCTTGTTGTTTTTACCAACACCCCCTAGCATACATACCATCCACCTGGCAAAATAAGGCCGACTGGAAACACTTGGTTTATGCAAATATGGCTTTAAAGCTTCTTAGAGTAGCTGTTCTCAGATCATGTTTGACTTCTGAGGATTACCTGTGTTTAAAGGGAGCGCACAGGTTCAGGTCTGTTTTACCGGCTCTGACTTGGAGGGTGACTCAGAAACTGAAGTGGTGTATGAAGTGCTTCCCAGGTTAACTGTCTACTCCCCTATTTGGCTGTTCTGTGGGTGTGGGTGTTTGAGGCCGCACCCCTCAGTGAGTGCGTGTTTGTGTGTGTGTGTGTGTGGCTGGGAAGAAATCAGTCAGCTCCGTCAGTGTGCTCTGGCAGAGCACTGAGTAGTACGGGGGAAGTGTACACATGAAGCTCTCCGTAGGTTGCTCCGGCATCAGCGGCTTCCCTCCAAATGCTCCCAGCAGCTCCTACTGCAGAGGGATAGCACCGTTGGCTGTTGCAGCTACGCGCTCTCTCAGGTACGCACAGACTGGCCCACAGACAGATCAGGAGGGGGTTCTAGAGGGTCAGGGGGTTCTAGAGGGTTAGGGGGTTCTAGAGTGCGGAATCTCTGCTAATGCACTGGCTTCTGCTCCCTATTGTTTTATTGTTTGTGTCAGATCCAGAATCGAGAATGTTTTTGTGATGTTGTATATAGCTTGTGTGTGTTCGTTAGAATTTGGGTTAAATGTAAAGCGGATTCAGTTTTAGTTTTTTATGGTTTATTTGTGACTAAACCCTTACGGGAGCTCCTAAAAGGGCTTTTCATTGTGATCAAATCTTGAAATGTAGTGCATTGCTTAATATTAGGGCACTTGATCCTATTCATGCATGCAAATTGTTCTTAAACAGTGGTGCCTCTTCTGAGTGATATTTTATTAATGCAAGCACGTCTTTGTTGAGTGCTGTACAGACAGTGTTTGTAGAGAGCTTGGTTTTGGCCTCAGGGGTGTTTTATCTTTCTAATCTTCCTCCGTCTGCTCTTGTGGACTGTCAAACCGGCTTTTTATGTCAGCAATCAGCCGTTCTACCAAAAGAAAAATCCACCGTTGTATTTTCCTTTCTATAAAAAATAATTTGTTTGTTGTTGCAATAATTAGATTTTTAGCTGTAGTGTGGTTTTTATTCTGATAAAATAAAGTAATGCTTGTGTGGCACCATTTTGTCTTCAGTCTAATGACTTGAGCAGCTTGGAGTTAGGTGTTCATTGCTTGGCAACAGCTTTGAATATATTACATAGAGGTGAAAAGTCTAGTAAAACAAATGGATTGTCACCCTGACCAAAGCAGACAGAAAGGTCCAACAGACAGGCAGACGTAATTTCCTGCCGCAGGAGACTGTCCCCTGGTTCCCTTGTTCCTCTGGGGTTCTGCCTGTGTATTGCTGCATCAAGGACACACAGACGCGGTGAATGTCTGTGCTTCCTGCCACGCTCCACTCAACAGACACTCTAGTCTCTACAATCTAACAAACACAACTGACTACATTTACAAGAAATTCACATTACCTATTGTATCTTGGAATAGTTTAGTTATCCTTCGCTCATTAAGTATTATCCCAACAGAAGTTAGTCCAATGTCACGTTTTTGTTTTAAATGGTCCCCCCTGGGAATTGAACCCACATGTCTGGTGTTATAAGAGCCATGCTCTAACGTATGAGCCACTTGGGGCCAGTGACTTCAGCGCTACACCATGAGGAGGAGCAGAATAGAGGAGGGGAGGACGTAACCTATATGTACAGCTCTCCTCCCCATGCCCTAGAGGAGCTGTCAGTCAACCTCTGAAGGAGGACTGAGAGCTCACTCTACAACCTAGCAACCTCTGACTCCAAGCCTAGGTCACCCTCAGGTGATCCCCTCCTCCATTACCCAAATAATAAAGTTTGATAGCATAGCAAAGGCTAAATCATAACCTGTCTGAACCTCTGCCCCCAGGCCAGATGAGTCCTGTTCTGGATAGCTAGAAGCAGAAGGAAATATGGATTGTTTTGACAACTTTACCTCCCACAGCCCAGTAAAACTGTCCTTATGCTTCCCTGCCAAACCTGTTCGTGCATATATTGTGTCAACATTTAGTTATGTTTTGGTTCACTTGTTTTTTGTCCAGCTGTTGACGTCTTTTTTAAAATGTTTTGGCAAGACAGTGTTTGTTTTGCCAATGTCTAGACTCACTGTGATTGGTCAAAAACAGTACAGTCATAGTAGGAGTGGGAACTATGAACAGCATTTTTCAGTTAAATATTTCTTGTAATCAGGTGGGAGACAACTTGTTTTTAGATGAATATTGCACCAAACATCTTAGTTAATGGGCAGCAGTTAATCTAGACAGTCTGAATAGTAACCGAAAGGTTGCTAGATTGAATCCCTAAACTAACTAGATTAAAAATATTTTGTTGTGTCTGAGAGCAAGGCAATTATGGCTAATTTCTCCCAGATTGTTGCTATAAATAAGAATGTGTTCTCCATCCACCTGTATGTTAAAATAAGGGTATGAAATAAAACATTTACATTAATTACAGATTTCTTGATTTTAATTAAAGTTAATTCTGGAGCTATGTTCAGGAAGTGTTACAAGTTATGTAGTTGTTATAGCTTCTCAAGCGGGAGTGGGACACAGAATTGTTGCCTTATTTGTCTTTATTCAAGTGTGGGTTGTTTTGCTTTTTCTTTTTTAGGACTATGCGAGGCACAGGTGATTGGTAAAAGACGGGCACAGTAGAACTCTCCCGAGCTAAAACCGAACAAAAGGAGACATTTTGAATACTCAGTGTGTGTCTGTGTCTCTGTGTGTGTGTGTGTGTGTGTGTGTGTGTGTGTGTGTGTGTGTGTGTGTGTATGGACCTTTTCCAGCTATGCCCCCCAGCCCTTGGCCTTGTCTTGCATGATTCAGCCCTGGCTTAGTGAAAAGATGGATTGTTTTTAGTGTGGCTGTATAGATGGAGTTGTGTTGTGTGTGTGTGTGAAGACCAGTACAGGGAGACAGGCTAGATGTGGCACCAGAGCATGGCTGGGTACCATGCAGGCAGCTGGCTTCACAGTGTGTCTGGCTAGACCTCTGTCACCTACGGGCTTGTCTAGAACCTTCTTCTGGGACAATAAACCTCAAATGTGCTACACCGACCACTTAGTGCAGGCATTCTGTTGATATTGGTTTGTTAGTTGTTGTAGTTCTGGAGTCCGGGTTCTTTTTTGGTACAGTGGTCCGATTAAATGTGAACAGCTACTGTAGTTCATTTTTGTTTTTTGGCAAATGCACACTAACCCAGGAATAGATGAGCAACAATTTCCCTATTCCTTTCTTTGAAATGTTTTGTTTAGAGACATTATAAATATAGATACTAAAGGGGGTTAGAATGTCCCATAATGCTTTGACTCCACAGCCATCTTCTTGGTAGCTTTGTATAGCCCAAAATGCTAAGCTTCCTGCACTCTCTCAGACAGTGGAGGAAGCTTAGCAGCAGCACGTTGATCTTGGTTCCAGAAGTCCACTACAAAGCTTACACCACATATTGGGAAATATGGTATATACTCTTAAGCTTAGACGTTTTCTCGGTTAGTAAGTATTTCTGTAGCACAGTGGTTTGACACAAATAATAACCAGACAATTATGCCAGATATACATATAGACTACTTTGTAGCGAACTTAAATAAGAACATTGCATTTTCATAATCAACAAAAGCAACTTACATCTAAGTCCCTGCATACACCTCTGAGTAATGTATTTTACATATACACACTGCTCCAAAAAATTAAGGGAACACTTAAATCACACATCGGGTCTTGATGAAAGAAATATATTAAAGATCAAAATCTTTACATTGTGTAATTCGTTGAGGACAAAATGACGTAACAGCGGTCAATGGAAACCAAAGTCACCAAGCGATTGAGGGCTGGATTCAAACTCATACCAAAAATCAAAGTAAACAATTGAAATCACAGGCTGTTCCAACTTGTGTGAATTTCATCACGGCAACTCATAATGTGACTCAGTAGTGTGTATGGCCCCCACGTGCCTGTATGCACTCCCAAGAATGTCTGGGCATGCTCCTGATGAGATGGCGCATGGTGTCCTGGGGGATCTCCTCCAAGACCTGGATCAGGGCATCAGTGAGTTCCTTTCCGGTACCTAACAGCAGTCAGGGTACCGTTGGCTAGCACGTGGAGGTCTGTGCGACCCTCCGAGGATATGGCTCCCCAGACCATCACTGCCCCACTGCTGAACTGGTCATGCTGGATGATGTTACAGGCAGCATAATGTTCACCATGACGTCTCCAGACTCTTTCACGTCTGTCACGTGCTCAGTGTGAACCTGCTCTCAACTGTGAAGAGAACGGTGTGCCAATTGTGGACCTGCCAATTCTGGTGTTCTCTGGCGAATGCCAAACGAGCTGCACGGTGCTGGGCTGTGAGCACAGGTCCCACTAGAGGATGTTGGGCCCTCATGCCACCCTCATGGAGTCTGTTCCTGACAGTTTGGTCAGAAACATGCACACCAGTAGCCCACTGGAGGTCATTTTGTAGGGCTCTGGCAGTGCTCCTCCTGTTCCTCCTCGCACAAAGGAGCAGATATCGGTCCTGCCGCTGGGTTGATGCCCTTCTACGGCCCTGTCCAGCTCTCCTTGTGTAACACCCGTCTCCTGGTATCCCCTCCATGCTCTTGAGACTACTGGGAGACACAGCAAACCTTCTTGCGATGGCGCATATGGATGTGCCATCCTGGAGGAGCTGGACTACCTGTGCAACCTGAATGGGCTACAGGTTCTGCCTCATGCTACCAGTAGTGACAAGGACGCTAGTAAAACACAGAACTAGAGAAGAATCAGTCAACTCCCTTTTTGGGGGTTGTCTTGCTGTTGCCTCTCCAGTGAACCTGTTGTCACTTTCATTTGCACCAAAATAAGAGACATTGATTCACAATCGCTTATGCTTCCTAACTGGACAGATTGATATCCCTGAAGTTTAATTTATTTGGCGTCATACTGTGAAGATCACGTGTTCCCTTAATTTTTTTGAGCAGTGTATCTCCCTACTGTGTTTAAATGCATTTTATTTGTTAATGTATTTTATAAATATATTCAACTAAATATAATTAATATGTTTCCGTTTTATTGAAAAATATTCCAATATATTATTTTTGCGTATGGGGCGCTGTAACCAGAATTGTGCGTCCATTATGGCTCATTAGATTTCCTGTTTAATTGTATTTAGAAGGAGAGACAATTTGGAGGAGGTAGTCTTCTGCACTGTTCAAACGGTCCAGTAAATATGGAGGAGGAGTTCACATGGAGTGTTGCAGCTGATTGACGCAGTCTTGAAGTCACTACTTCGCAGTTAGATGTGTCATTGAGTGACCAGCATTCGAATCCTGTTTGCGGGGTGTTACAGGGGTGTTACAGTGGTGTTACAAAGGGTGGTGCAATTGTATAGCACTGGTTTGGGGGTGTTGTTCATCAAATATGCTTGCCTTGCCTCATCGCCTTCTAGCCACTCCTTGTAGCTTGGACCCCTGTGAGCTAAATCGAATGCGAAGAATGGAGAATGCTTTCCATCATTCGTGTGTAGATGCCGGTGTAGACTTACTGATTGGGCGAGCAGTGTGTATCCATCGCCAATTGAATATGACTAAATTGGGGAGAGAGACAGGGCTTAAGAAAAAAACAAGATGGAGTTTTGCCTTCATTCATGAGCAGAAATTATCTCATGAATGGCTTAGTCTCTACTGCATCCCTTATTAATGAGTCTGTCTGTGTAGAATCTCTTATTTATCTATTTCCCTCTACAGCATCTCACTTTTTAATGGCTCTCTGTTTCTCTACTCTCTCACTTCTCTTAGTTCTGTCTTATGTCTTCCCCTTCGGTCTCATCATGTTCACTCTCAAGTCATAGTCTGTCACTGTGTTCTCCACCTACAGCTGGGATGACAGCAGCTCGGTCAGCAGTGGGATCAGTGACACAGATGATATCATCACCAGCTCCTCCATCAGCTCCTATGTCAACACTCCGTCGGTCTCCTGCAAGGACCTAGAGGGACAGGTAGGTTCAGTCCTAACCACATGACTGCAGGGACCTAGAGGGACAGGTAGGTTCAGTCCTAACCACATGACTGCAGGGACCTAGAGGGACAGGTAGGTTCAGTCCTAACCACATGACTGCAGGGACCTAGAGGGACAGGTAGGTTCAGTCCTAACCACATGTCTGCAGGGACCTAGAGGGACAGGTAGGTTCAGTCCTAACCACACCGCTGCAGGGACGTGGACATCATGCTGTTAAAGTCACCACTACAGTGACTACTGACACTCCTCCTATGGCCGAAGCACGTACAGTGGATATATTTTAAATAAAGCCAAGGTGTTTTTTGAGTTCAACTTTCATTTCCTTTCAATAGCCTTTGAGTATATAGATCATGTGATGCCTGCAGCCAGACACAACCATCCTTGACTGTCCTGAGATTCATGGATGTGCTCAGGCTTTCCCATGTAATACACCAGGGACTCCCATGTAATACACCAGGGACTCCCATGTAAAACACCAGGGACTTAGAGAGAACTGAAATGTACTTTGATTACCTTTCCCTAATTCTTTTGAATGGGTGCATCAGGCTGAACATGGCCCTTAGGTGCTGAACACGCTGCTAGGGGCTGAACACGCTGCTAGGGGCTGAACACACTGCTAGGGGCTGAACACGGCGCTAGAGGCTGAACACAGCCCAAGTGGCTGAACACAGCGCTAGAGGCTAAACACGGCGCTAGGGGCTGAACACGGCCCTAGGGGCTGAACACGGTGCTCGGGGCTGAACACGGCGCTCGGGGCTGAACACGGCGCTAGGGGCTGAACACGGCCCAAGGGGCTGAACACAGCGCTAGGGGCTGAACACGGCCCAAGGGGCTGAACACGGCGCTTGAGGCTGAACACGGCGCAGGGGGCTGAACACGGCGCTCAGGGCTGAACTGCTTGCACTGGCACTGCACTTTCAAATGCAGAGGGAAAGAATGAGCAGAGCGAAATACATTACATCTGTTTCTGATTTGCAGTATATGTTGATGTGGTTGCTTCAAAGTGTTGAGTTAAATCTCAGCCAAGCATACGTCATTGCCACCCAGTTCACAGTTAGCTTTGCCCTGACACATCAACCAGTAGGTACTTATTCTCAAGTGTACATCTGCATCTTTTAGAACAGGGATGGGCACATTTTATTGAAATGGAGGCCACAAAAAATATCAGAAATCATCAGCTTTGAGCCCTTTCTTCTAGCCCAGACTTTGCTCATGGCTACTTGTAAAGTAAGGTGTACTTGCTGTTACTATGTTGTGGTTGACCCACCTAGCTATCTTGAATGCACTAACGGTATGTTGTCTGATAAATGACTGAAATTTCATAATGTGAGTAACAGTTTCTTGGGATATCCCACATGTTGCTAGCTATATATTTTAACCACTAGACTTGCTTACTAACTGAAAACATTTTAGCTGACATAGGCTAATTGAGTGACTGTCAGCAAAAACCTGCTGAAGTCTGCAAGAGACCTGGGACTTGGGAGAAGACTCATCTTCCAACAGGAAAATGACCCCAAACATACAGTCAAGGACACACTGGAGTGGTTTAAAAACAAAACGGTCAATGTCCTACAGTGGCCCAGTCAAAGACCGGACCACAATCCAATTGAGAATATGTAGAAATAGGTGAAAATTGTTGTTTGCCAAAAGTCCCCATCCAACTTGGCAGAGCTTGAGCAATTCTGCAAAGAATAATGGGCAAAACATTTCTGTGTCCAGATGTGCAATGTTTCTAGAAACTTAACCTAATTGACTCATGGGTGTTATTGCTGCCACGTCCTGGCATGGCAGGCCTGTCGTGCCACTGGAATCCAATGCCCTCTCTTCATTTGGAGAGCAGTCTCCTATTTGTCTTTATTTCCTCCACCTGTGTTACTCATCACTGTCCTTGTTTAAGTTCCTCATTCCCTAGTGTTTGTTGTCAGTCATTGTTTGGTTTTCATACCACTGTGACGTTGTTTCTGTTTTTGTCACCTTTTTGTTCCTTGTTGGAAGTCTTCAGTTCTCCCTGTGCCTGCCTCGTGCCTACAGCGTTACAATTGCGGTCAAAGTTGTCTCTACCAAATTTTGAGTCAAGGAAAACAGATTTTATGTTTTGTGTTTATGATTGATTTTACTTTTCACTTTGACATTATAGACTTTAGGTGTTGATTATTGGCAAATCCATTTTGATTTCATGTTGTAACAATAAAATGTGGAAGAGCCAAAGGGGTTCAATAGTTTTGAGGGCCACAGTATGATGCAATCCTTTTTTAGTAGTTCTGTAATCTAAACCAGCTATATCATCTTTTTTAACCTCAAACATCCTTCTGTAGCCTTTGATTCAGGACTCTGTCCATATATGGTCCGATCACTGAGAGAGCCATAAGGTGAAAGAAATGCACCTAATTAAAAGTAGGCCTGACCTCATCAGACACACTCACTCCCTCACAAACATACATATGTCATTGCTTATGTTAAAGGCTGTGTGATAGGCTGTGGGATATTTACAGCCAGTTATGGCAGTTTAGGTTACACAAAGTTCCATACACACTTGCAGAGTATTTCTGTTGCATACCCACAACTAGAGTTGTACCTGAAATGTCCCTGATTGCTCTCATTAAAGAAAACAGAAACTCTTAAATTAATCTGAATTGAGTAGAATATTTCAGTAAAAAACACTTTAGGCATTCATATCCCTCCCCCCCTACAAAAACCAATAAAACAACAATAAGAAAAAACATTTTCTTTCCTACCAGTGATAAGCTGTGACATTTGCATAAAAATCTATGGCCATAAAGTGCATCCAACAAGATTAGCTCCACGTTTTAATACCCAAAATCTAATCATTTTACCGCAAAGAGACAGTGCCTTCTGCCTGCAACACACCATGAACAGCACTGAGTGAGTTTTCTCAGAAATAAAGCTGTTGACACGGTTGTGTTGTAGAAGACTGCAGCAAGATTATTTCTGGTCAATGAGTACATTGTGTAGACAAAAAGAACAACTCTAGCTTTGAAACACTTTTCAAAACACTTCACTTTTCATTCTCTACTGTTAAGGTTTTCACTGCATTCTTCCATGCCAACAACTTAACAAGTTAGTGGGCTTTAACTCCCAACAGTTGAATGAAGTCGGACCCCAAAACCAGTACTTCATGCCAAAAATCAGTCACAAAGTCTCCTCCCATTTTCTTTGTAACGCTATTGCCTTTTATAGAATTGCTTTGTGTTGCATTTTTCTGCTGCTCTGTAGAATATGGTTTGGATTTATTATTGCGGTTATGGAGATAACAGTGTTTGGGATTCAGGCTGATAAAAACGAGACCATTAACATTCTTTCCCCAGCAATCATTTTTTATTGGTATTTTCAGTAGCTAGTAGAACAATGACCAGGGCTGATGTAAGCTTGGCTAGTGCTGTGAAAACATACAACTGCACTCCCAACACATTGTTTATTTGTAGGGGGGGGGGGTGTAATGGTCTGGTTCTCTTGCCCGTGTTTGTCTCTCCCCACTCCCCAAATATGAGATATTTCATTTTGAAGTGGTAGTGTCAGTCTTGGCAGGTTTCCGGAAGTTTCCCCCCCCCCCACAAAGGCCTCCCCTGTAGTCCGCTGCTTGCCCTCCTTATCATGGCCTTGTTCATTAAGCACAAAACCAAGTGACTGATACAGCGAGAAGCTACCCAGACTGATTCAGTAAACACAGCTTTTAGTGTTCTGTTCCTTGTCTTAAAGAACCTGGCCCATGTTTGTTAAGGGATTCGGCCACTTACTACATACAAAAAAAAACGACACATTGGCGGCAGTGACATCAACCAGTATTAATGTTCAACTGCAGTGTGAATGCCTCAGTTAAACTCCCCACGTCACTTCTAAGACGGCAACAGAATGTACCAAAATTAGACTGCAATCCCCATCAATGTCAAGGACCTGAAAAGGGGTAATTTTCATTGGTGTTTGAACTGCTTGTAATATTTGTATAAAGTCCTGACTTAACCAGCATCCTGGTGTCGACTGTGTGTTTCTGATGAGGGCTGTAAATGAGTCATAGAGACACACGGAATTGGAATATTTACCGTGTCTACAGCGCTTGAATAAACAGAAGTAACACGCTTGAATTTCGGTTCCCCCTCAGCTCCAGACAGACGCAGAGAAGCACTCTGCCATCGAGCAGAACTCTGCGTGGTCCGGGAGCGACGTGCTCAAGAGGTCAGACGGGGGCTCGGACAGCGGAGTCAAAATGGAGTTGGGCTCCAAGTGCTGCCGCCACCCATCGGACATGTCGGACGAGTCGGACAGGAGCTCCTCGGGTCGCAAAACGACCTCCGTGTCGCACACAGGCTCCTGGAGGAGGGGGATGAGTGCACAGGTGGGCGTAACCTCGCCCAGGACCAAGGGACCCGTCCCGCCAGGCAGTGGCTCGCTAAAGACCCATGGGACAGGTACGTACAGAGTCGGGACAGACAGACACACGGCAGCCATGTTGTGTCTGTCCAGAGCCCAAACAGCCAGTCTCTGCATGGTTTTCTTGTCAGTGTGATCTCCATGTGTTCCTGTAGCAGGCAATGAGGCGGGCAGCAGTCACCCACAGAGAGGTTTTATCTGGTGAGATCAGAGATCAGGGCCCAGGTTGCAGTGTGATAAAACCACTCTCTGGAGAGGCTTTGAAGATTTGTCGATCCCCCACCTTTTTAAAAAAACAAGTTTTTTCCACTTTTAAGTAGTAGGCAGGCCTTTGGGTTCCAACGTGTTGGTACAGCCCAGCGGGATGTTTGATGCTACTGTAAAACTCCACGGTTCAATGTGTTGGTCCGCAGTTGACTGACTGTGTCATGTCTTCACCCGCAGGCAAAACGGACGACGCCAAGGTGTCTGAGAAAGGCCAACATCGTCTCTCTCCCCGGGCCAACGGCGCCGTGCAGTGCTCCCCGTCGGACACGGGCCGCTGCGGCGGGGACGAGTCCAAGAAGCCCCCTCCCTCCTCCAGCCGTACCCCCACCACTAATACATTTGGCTTCAAGAAGCACGCCGGAGGGGGTGTGAGCGTGGTGACGGCCAGCGGGGTGACCATCACCAGCGGCTCGGCTACCCTGGGAAAGATCCCCAAGTCGGTGCAGATCCACGGGGGTCGAGGCCTGGGGCGCCAGGCCAGTGTGGACGACGCCTACCTCCCCGTGAGCTCCCACTCCGCCCTGCAGTACCGGAGTCTTCCCCGGCCCAGCAGGGCCTCTGGCAGGGGCCGCAGCACCAACCACGTCTCCAGCACTAGCATCGACTCCAACCTCAGCTCCAGGTCCAACAAGCTCCCCGGCCCCAAGAGCTACGGCCAAGTCCCCAAGCCCGGCGGAGTGGGGAACCCCCTGTCTGGGTCCAACCAGACGGACCGGGAGAAGGTGGGGTCCTCCGAAGCCAGTCCCACAGCTCCGGGCTCAGCGACACTGCCGCCTCAGGGAGCCAGGCAGCCCGGGGGCAAGTACCCAGATGTCTCCTCGCCTACCCTGCGCAGGTAAGGGCTTCAGAGTCGGAACACCTTCCCCTTGCCGTCAGGGACTGCCCTCACATGGTCTCATCCGTGGTAAAAAAAAAAAAGTAGCTAAATGTAATGTTTATTTACCCAATTTTTCTGACCGCCCAATATCGCAATGTGAAATCGGTGATCCTTGCCTTGTCGTGTTGCGGCAACTCCACACAGCAGGTGAACATGTTGAGAAACCGTAATGCTTTTATCACGCGCTACCTTCTCAACCATGAAATTTCTGCCAGTTGAACGGCTTCTCCGGCCAACATCCACGTTTGAGCTCGTAAGATCCGAATGATCACAAAGAGTCGCTACGGTGCTAAGATACAAGACAGCCCAGTCTGACGTCAATTACCTGGCCTTGCTAAGCCAGGTTTATCTTGCCCTCTGCTGGACCCCAACCAGGGTTTCAAACACGTCGTTGTACTGTAAGGCAGTCAAGAGAAATGCACACATTTTGATGGGGGATTGTGACACCCACAACATCCACTGT
The DNA here is from genome assembly GCA_016801175.1 of Esox masquinongy. Classification (NCBI taxonomy): domain Eukaryota; kingdom Metazoa; phylum Chordata; class Actinopteri; order Esociformes; family Esocidae; genus Esox; species Esox masquinongy. The sequence continues at coordinate 15,332 of JACXGI010010608.1, forward strand.
GCCGGTTTCCCCGGTTCCATGTCACCTGTTTATTAAGCGCACGTTTGCAATTTATTGTCACCCCTTGTCTGTATATACACACCACCAGCACTTGACATAGACGTTTTTGCTCACCAGCCACTGTGGCTAGTGGTTGTCCAAAGTTACTAGCCACTCAGCGTTTTCACTAGCCACCATTTTGTTGTTGGGGAATTACATTTTATTTGATAAAATCTGACTATGTTGTGCTACATCTTAGCCTGTCTTGTTCACTGGTTCAGTCACTATTAGGCAAAGGTGGTACCCCACTCTACCGGACACCCCTCTGTGAAATACTTTATATAATGTGGCTACACACTTGAAAAAGACAACTATTATAGTGTTAAATCTGCCCTGTTGTCCATGTCCACTTGAGCAGCTAATGCACGCTACAATGTCCTCCCTAATATCAACCAAAATATGCAATCAATATATTTATTCTTAATATAACCTAGAACTATTAACATGTTATTTAAAACAAATATGAAATCACCCATCAGCTTTATAATTAATCGCAGTCAATATTATTGTTGTCTATTTTTGTTATGCAGTGTTCTTGTTAATATACACTTGCATAAAAAAACGAAACAGAGCTGTATTTATTACAGTCTTGTCAAGTTATTTTTTCCCCATCCTTGCCTTGACGCTACATTGTTAATCTCCCTCGACTTCCTTCAGCTGTACTACTGTAGGCTCTGCTGCTGTCGCTGATCCAGCGTCTTCACGTTCATATATTTATATTGTTAGTAACGTAAATATGTTAATTATATATTGTTTTACTCTATATATTGCATATAGCCTAATGTTTTGGTGATAGTACATACCCTAATCTGATGGTCTTTTCGCCAGTCATCTTCGTTTGTCTCGCGATCTCTCTTTAAACACAAATCTGTAATTCTAGGCTACTAGAAGTCACCTGAAAAGTTACAAAAAATTATGCGGATTAGATGTAGTTTGAGGTTATTAAGTTTTAATGGAATATTTTGACATGCTTGGGCGTAAAAGAACTAGGATCCACTTGTTTTTCCAACATTATTCATCTCCGCGATGTCTGGACCAATGTGGTCCTGTATGCAAGGTTGCCAGATGTCACTGACCGTAAACTATTCTGCCGCTGACTCCAGAAAAAAAAAATCGACACTCCCAAGCCCATTAAAAATAGCCCAATTGTGTAGGAAACATGCCCAATTGGGTAGGAAACATGCCCGATTTGTAGGAAACATACCCAGCCTGGCAACACTCAATATGGAAAAAGTTTCCTCCTACCGTCATTTTAGCTGCGGTGTTTCGCTAGTATTTTATATATGAGCGCAAAATCATGTTTTACCGTGCCAACACACAGAGGCGGTGCGAGTTTTTGGGAAGGCTGTTGTCTTTGAGCTTTGAATGCAGGAAAACCCTGTGTATAGATATACAGAATGCTACCCGCATTTGGCGGGTGGGCGGGTGCCAATGTCAAGCCCTGCACACCACTACCACGATCCTTTGTCCAGTCTTGTTTCTCGTTAAACCATTACTGTTGTGAGTCCGGAAGTTGGTTACCAGTTACCTAGTGCATTTTTCTATGTTTTGATTTTTAATTTAAGTAAACTTCTAGCACTTGCTTTCTAAATTCATGTGTCAAGTGTCCTGAATCGTTACAAGAATGCAGTGATCAGTGCTGCCTGTAGTAAAGCTCAGTGTACTATGATGAACTCCAACTAACAGCTTTATTGAACTTTTATTATGCAGGTGTGTTTATTTAGATGATGTCACCATAGTCTGGGACCTGTAGGAACATCACCTGAATAATCATCTTTTAACTGAATAATCACCTGAAAAATCATCTTTTAACTGAATAATCACCTGAATAATCATATTTTTAATGAATAATCACCTGAATATTCATCTTTTAACTGAACAATCACCTGAATAATCATCTTTTAACTGAATAATCACCGAATATTCATCTTTTAACTGAATAATCACCTGAATAATCATCTTTTAACTAAATAATCACCAGAATAATCATCTTTTAACTGAATAATCACCTGAATATTCATCTTTTAACTGAATAAACATCTGAATATTCAACTTTTAACTGAATAATCACCTGAATAATCATCTTCAACTGAATAATCACCTGAATATTCATCTTTTAACTGAATAATCATCTGAATATTCATCTTTTTACTGGATAATCACCTGAATATTAATCTTTTAAATATTTAGCGTGAAGCATAAACTGTTTTTATTTAAGAAGCCCATTTGTATTCTCTGTTTCTTAATTCATCCACATGCTTTTTAAAATGCGGTTTTCTGTCTATTCAAATGCCCAGATATTTGTAAGCATATATTAATAAGAGCACTATCCAAAGTACATATGCTTTAGTCATATTAATGCTCTTGACAGAACTGCAGATACTTTGTTTTACTTATTAAATGACGTATTACTTAAAATAACACGTAGCAGCTCTTCGACATAATTTTGCCATATGGGAGAGTATTAGTTGAAATGGAACATCCAATAGTAATATTGCGGTCAATTAAAACCAATTTGGCAAATAGAACATTTTCCAGACCTCTGAGGGCAGTGTGACAATGACAAGATTTTAGATGTTTGGCCACGTGAGACTATCACAAGATGAGGCTCCTTCCTTGAGCCTGAAAAGCACTACCACAGTAGCCTGCGTATGTTTCAAAGGCTTGTATATTCAGGCACATTGCTAACTGATTTAATTGGCATAATCATTAAATCACTATTAAAGTAACATTAAAGACAATCTGTACAGTTCTTGGCCAGTCAGGGTTTCATTTGGTTTGTTGAAGTTTTAAGTGACTTGGAGTCTTAAGCTTGGCTTATCACTAGGCTTCTAGAGGGCCTCTCTTCCCCTGTAGCCAGTAAAATAATGGCCTATCAATGCTCATTAAAAGCAAGGTGAAATGGCCCAGACTGAGGGGCCAGTGTTTACTGTAGCTGGAAACCAGGACTGGTGCCTGGTGTGGCTTTCACCGATACTGCTGCTTGGACTTATGACTAATCGCCGAATGAGGTAATGTGAAAATAGAGCAGCTTATTCCCCCTCAGTAGTCTGAGAGCCAGTCCTCCCATTTAACCCCAGTTTATTTGATGTTATTGAAACTATGGCGTCTGCAGCCTACACTTCGCCTCATATTAATGGAAATGGCATGTCGGTAAAAGCCGCGGTAGAACATGCGTCATAGGTGATCACATTTATTTATTTGATTATAAAGTTAGTGTTGTGTTGTCGTGCCAACGTTATGACATATCAAAGACAGCGTCAGTGATTCCCTAAAGCGACATACCACGTAACTCTGCTCTCTCTCTGCTCTCTCTCTCTGCACTCTCTGTCTCTCTGCTCTCTCTCTCTGCTCTCTCTCTCTCTCTGCTCTCTCTCCTCTCCTGTGCCGTATCCAGACTTTTCGGAGGCAAGCAGGTCAAGCAGCAGGCCTCGGTCGCTGCTGCAGAGAGCACGAAGAACTCCACGGTCATATCAAACCCTCATGCCAACTCTGGCCAGCAGGGCGGCGTGCTGGACTCCCCCTCTGCCAGCAGCGGGGGCAGTAGTCCTCTGTATGGGTGTGCAGGTCGTATGGGGGTGGAGGCCCACTCGCTCTCCCCTCTGGCCTCCAGCCCCGGCTCGGCCCTGTCAACCCCCTCCCACAGTCTGGCCTGGAGCAGCTCTCTCAGCAGGGACCCCCTGAGCCCCGGCCATCCCTCCCTCAGCAGCCTGGACACCAGCAGTGAGTCCATCGACGTCTCCCTGGGCAGCGGAGGCCATGGCACACTGCCAGCCTGTGTCAGGAACAACGGTGTCAAAACTGGCTTCTCAGACAGGTAAGGGAGGGTTTAGAAGTTTGTTTTGGTCGACTGGCGTGCACATTACAGCAGACATCGGGGGGCAGGTACAGTGGACTACTTGTGTTTGGTTTAGGAACGGCCAGGCGTGGCTGTGTTTTTAATGTCTACTACAACACTCCGCTCCCAGTTTTTCTTATTTCGTATCTTCACCTTTGAACTGTTGTGTGCATGAGGGGTTTATTCTTTATTCCCTTTCTAACCAAGGTGTTTGAGTGTCATTACTGATGATAAATGAGCTGATAGCAGGCAAACTCCCTAAGGTGGTATTGGTGTGATGAAAGCACAGATTCTATCTTGATCAATGATCTCTCTGTTTCCCTCCTTTCTTTGTCCTGCTCCTCTTCATGTTTTGTCTAACCCTAACCCCCCTCAGCCTCAGCCCCCTCTCCTCTCCCTCGGCTAGTCCCAAATTTAGCCGAAACACTTTACCCCGGAAGCAGGACAGGTAAATGCAGTAACGGCTTGACGTTTAAACAGCTGTGTGTTGTGCTGTGAAGTGTCTGTTTTGCACCTTTTTCCTAGCATGCATAGTGCCATCTGCTGGTTATACGACTAAGGGCAGGGCTGGAGGCTGAAGCTTGAGACGTACGGTACATCAAAGCATACTGGGCAATAACACAGCTATAACACCGCTGAGAAGCTTCAGTAGATAAGAGATCTGTGATCTGAAGCTGTGTCCTGTCTATCTTTTGTCTGAACGTTCAGAATGGCCACACACCTAGGTCCACCAAAACATCAGTGGCCCCCGTGTTTAGGTTTTTGGGTGTCTGTGATTTGGCATGTAGAAAAAATATTTAAGGGCAGAGCCCCTAAAACACCTCTTTATAACGCTACCATTTTCTTGAACATTGTTCTCTGGAGAGAAAGAGAGACATTGTGAAAAAAAGAAGCAATCAAGTATTGTTTTCCCGAACAAACAGAACACTTACATTCCACCTGGATCCTATGATGCATGTCATTTTGGATAGCATGTTGTGATGTACATTATAACGCAGCGTTGACGCCTTCCAGTCCGTCAGCCACCTAGGTAGTGGCAGTCGCCCGAATTTAACGCGTGGACGCAGATTCACAGCGTCCCCTGTCACCTCCCTGCAGGTACGGCCACCTGCCGCAGCTGCGTTGTCACGACGACCCTCGGGACTGGCTGCGTTCCCTCTCCGCAGGAGGTCTGCAGGAGTCGGCCGGCAGCTCGTCCTTTTCCGCCGCCCCCAGCCTCACCTCGCCCTCCGGTCCTCGCTTCAACTCCTCCCAGCTGGGTAGGTGTAACTGCCTCCTTCACTCATTGCCGTGGTGACCCCCATAGAGGCAGCGATAGTCACCTCTGCATTCAGAACTGCATTTGGTTTCTATGCTGGCGTCTCTCTCAGGTGCTTGTGCTGATAGTAGCGGTGATGTATGAAAAATCCCATTGTATTAATGTTATATTTTGTTGTATATTTGACATGTAATTTTCCACTCTGGGTAACAGCAGCGAGTGCAGCCATATCCGATCAGTGCCTTCTGTGTCTGTATGAAGCCAACCTTTGACCTTTTTTCTGTATGGTCTGTGTCCCAGCAGGCAGTCCAACCACAGCTGCACAGATCAACCTGGCCAACCTTCGCATCGGCCTGGCCAATCAAGAGGGGCCATATGACCCGAACAGTGACCCCCGTCTGAGGAACTCTTCCATGTCCCTAGAGGAGAAGAGTCGCACGATAAGCAGCTCTGGGTCCTTCAAAGATGGGCTGGAGGAGGGTAAGACAGACTGAAGGACCAAGAAATACAACAAGTCATTTTCTGTTCATAAAGATTTTCAGGAGGTTGTTTTTACACCTTACTTCAAACAATTAAACAAATAGCTTTTTTAAGGAGTGGGGCATTTCAATTCCTTTTGTAACATTTTTTATTAAAGAGTTGGAACAGTGTTGTAAATCCGGGTGAGATGGGGCTGTGGATTTGAACCCATGTAAACCTGACGTGTGTGATGTCAGCGGCTGTGGATTTGAACCCATGTAAACCTGACGTGTGTGATGTCAGCGGCTGTGGATTTGAACCCATGTAAACCTGACGTGTGTGATGTCAGCGGCTGTGGATTTGAACCCATGTAAACCTGACGTGTGTGATGTCAGCGACTGTGGATTTGAACCCATGTAAACCTGACGTGTGTGATGTCAGCGGCTGTGGATTTGAACCCATGTAAACCTGACGTGTGTGATGTCAGCAGCTGTTACTGGCTACTGAAACTAATATGTAAGATTTGGGCCTATAAATGAATAAATAATAAATAATTTTAGAAAACAAAAAGAAATGCTAAACTATGTCTAAATACCCCCTAAAAGTATGTTTGAAAGGTGAAAATAATGCATTTAAAATATATTTTGGTAGGCATTTTAGGATTGTGAACAGAATTGACTAATAGTATTTTTTAAGCCTGACATACAGTACATTTGTAAATATATTTTTGTATGTTCTTTTTTTTTGATGTTACGGGGAAGGACGTGTTACCACACCCACACACACACGTCATAATGTTCAGAGGACCTGCTCATACTTGTTTCTGTCGGGAGTCATTGGGTTGAAATGAATCACTGACTGATTCCTCAGATGAGTGAGGTGAACAGTGTGTTTAAATGTTCAGAGGACCTGTTCATACATGTTTCTGTCGGGAGTCATTGGGTTGAAATGAATCACTGACTGATTCCTCAGATGAGTGAGGTGAACAGTGTGTTTAAATGTTCAGAGGACCTGCTCATACTTGTTTCTGTCGGGAGTCATTGGGTTGAAATGAATCACTGACTGATTCCTCAGATGAGTGAGGTGAACAGTGTGTTTTTGTTTCACTCCAGTCCACGGCTCCTCTCTCTCCCTGGTCTCCAGCTCCTCCTCTGTCTACTCCACGGTGAGCACCACTTTAATTATTTTTATGTTGCAGTGTCTATCACAGCAGTGACCATTTTATTACTTTTTTTCTTAGTCAAACACCCATTTTCCCAAAACTCAAAATCTAACCCTTATCCTAACCTTATCCCAAACCGTAAACGCTATATCCTGTATTTTATGCCTGAACTCAACCTTAACTCCTGACCGTCAATCCTTTACTCTAACCCTATAAAACGATTTGAGTGCAAAAAGTCCAGTCTTGAGTGCAAAAAGTCCAAAATTGGGGGAAAAGTAGGGGAAAAAGTACACACACACACACACACACACACACACACACACATACACACATACACATACACACACACACAGACCAGTATGTTTTATGGTGAATATGCTGTAGCATGGGTGAAAGAGAAGGGGGGGCATCTCACCATGTCAGGTTTTGTGTTGTTTATTGTTTCTTGGTCTTTGGTGAGTTCTGACATTGTGTTGAAAGTTGTCAGGCCATCTCCCATGCATCCTCTGACATGTCTAAATGCCCTCTCTCTCCTCACTCTCCTCTCTCTCCTCTTTATCATAGCCCGAGGAGAAATCTCATTCTGAGGTAAGAATTACTTTGTGTACTTTAGTTCCACACAGAAAACCTGAAACCATTTATTACCTTTGCGACTTCATACTGTACTACAGATGGACCTGTACCGTATTTCGCGGTTGTCACTACCGCATACACTTCATATGCTTTATCCTTCGTTCTACGTCTTGTAACCAGAGCCTGATCTTTTCTGTCGGTTCTCAGATCCGTAAGCTGCGGAGAGAATTGGACGCCTCCCAAGAGAAGGTGTCTGCTCTCACCACTCAGCTGACCGCTAATGTAAGTAGACTGGTGTGCAGTGTGGTTTCCATGCCCTGTACTGTGGTCATTGTGGTACTGGTCTATAATGTCTTGGTGGTTCTCAGTGGAACAGATGTTGTCCCGGTGTTGCGTGTGCCCAGCGTGTCTACCGTCAACCAGTCAAAGCGGTTCAGCGTTGCACGTGGGATTTTTGCTTACCGTTGCTGCCTACACGGCACATTGAACGTGACACTTTCTAATGGCCCCGCTACCTCCTCCCTGTGCTCTCTAAATGCCGACAAACACCAAGGCACGGCGTAATGAAACCACCTGCTGATTTGTGGCTGTGAGAATATTCAAGGTCTTGAAAGGTGTTGAATGGTATATTCATTGGGTATCCTGTTGATATGACAATTCAAACCTGTAACTGGTCCACAGAGCTTTAATAACGCCCTTTGTATCAGCATGCTATGATTTCCCCAACTTCCCATATGGAGCAACTCAATGTCTGTCCTGCTATATGTACACCATTACACAGAAGCCATCTTTCACCTGTCATGTTACATTTTTCGTCTTTGTACCGGCGCTGTGCCTGTTGTCAAAGGTATGTGTGTGTGAGCAAGACTTTTTCCAAAGACTTTCGTTTGTTGCCCGTTTCACAGCGTTCCCTTCAAATATGTCAGTTGAGAGCGAACAAATAACGTTGTCAGTTTGTAAACGTTCCTTATGAATAACTGTTAACTTCTGGGTTTGTGCGTCTGTATTTATGCAGGCTCACCTGGTGGCGGCATTTGAACAGAGTTTAGGGAACATGACCATCAGGCTCCAGGGTCTGACCACCACCGCGGAGCAGAAGGTGAGGACTGGGGCTCTGGTCTGTTTCCTCCAAAACATGTCTGCCCCCCGCCCCGATATGGATCATATAGCTGAATGTGTTTTTGTAAATCGTGCTATTCTCTGAAAGGACTCTGAGCTGAACGAGCTGAGGAATACCATAGAACACCTGAAGAAGCAGAACACAGCAGCCCAGGCAGCCATCAACGATGTCATCAACCTCCCACAACTCACCAGCAAACAGGATAGGTCAGGTGAGATGGAACCTCCCTCATCACCATGGAAATACCGGGACCGCTGGCTAGTGAGGGCCATCTGACACCAGACGGGTTTCAGTTCAGTGGCGTCATGTTGTCTGTGCCTCAGCTGCTCCTGTCTTCCCTTCAGCTTCAGCCAATGGGAGCCCACCGTCACAGCAGGACCTGCGTATCCACAGACAGCACTCCTCTGACAGTGTGTCCAGCATCACCAGTGCCACCAGTCACTCCAGCGCAGGTAGCAACCTGGAGCTGGACGCCAAGAACAAAAAGAAGAGGAAGAACTGGGTAGGGCTGCTGCTCTGCCTGTCTGTCACGCTGTCACTCTGTCTGTCACGCATGCTGTCTGTCCCTTTGTCTGTCTGTGACTCCGTCTGGCTGTCGTTCACTATGTCAGTCTGTGACTCTGTTTATTAATCTGTGTTTCACACAGCCTCTGTGTCACTATGTCTGTCTGTCTTTCACTATGTCTGTCTATGACTCTCTCACTGTCTGTGACTCTGTTTGTTACTGTCTGTCAGTGGATCTGTCTGTCACACTGTTTGTGTCTCTGTGAGTCTGTCTATCGCTGTGTCTGTCCATCTGTCTGTCTAATCTGCAATGTGTTTTCACTTTTTCCTCCACTGCTCATTGTGCTCAGCCTCCATGTGCCGGAGCAAAGGTGAATATCGTTGTGCTTATTAGTGAGCTGCTCTAGGATCTAGACTGTACGGTGAGAAGTGTGTGGTGTTCTCTTATTGCACGTGAGAAACTGCCGAGAAGCTGCACGGCACTGCGAAATGCTTTGTCATCTGCAATCTGTTAGTTTGGAGTTGCAACCTTATAGCAGGTAGTATGTGTACACTTCCTGCCTGTAGAGGTGTGGTGGTTCAACAGTGCTCATGCTAACCTACCAAGTCCATTTAAAATGTTTGTGTTCTTTTGTCCTGATATAAAAACGCTATTGCGTGTGCTGGAGGAAAGGTGAAAGACGACTATGTACGCAAGCTCTCCACAGTGCTGACTCTAGTAGCTACGTGTTGGTTAAAAGAACTAACGTGGAGTGATTGGCTGTCTGACCACCAGGGGGTAGACGAGTGTGAACGTGTTAATACTAAGAAATCTGAGTGTTAACGGTTTAGTAGTCATGGTAATTAGTAAGATGTTGTCTGTGATATCCAATATGTTTGTCACTAGTAGCCTGGTGCTTATTCCCAAAACTTACCCCCACCCCACCACCTTTATTGTCTCTGATCGAAACGCCCCGACTGATCAATGATCGGAATGTTGTCTGTCTGTCTTCTCCCCATTGTGCTCTCCTATCGTGCGGAAGGTTTATGAGGTAAGATGTACACAGTCTCTCAGAAAGGAATATAATTGCTTCATTAAATGGAGAAAGTGAAAGAGTAGGTGTGTATAACTGCTTTGTGATTTACTACGTTCTCATGTCTTTTTTCCCCTCCTCTCCCTGCTCGTGCCCTGATCCTGGCTACAGCTGCGGAGCTCCTTCAAGCAGGCATTTGGGAAAAAGAAATCGCCCAAGTCTGCGTCCTCCCACTCAGACATCGAAGAGACGGCCGACTGTTCCCAGCCCTCCTCACCCCAGCTAACTACATATAATGGCTCCTCCACCCCCATGGTCCGGACCTCTCAGTCCAACTCTCTGTGAGTCCCTGGGCCCAGATCATTAGACAACTAGACGAGTCAGGCCACCATCTGGGTGCCATTTTCAGTAGTGTAACATGGTGAGAGATAAACAAATGTTCTGGCATAAAGGCCACATTTTGAATTTGAGAAGGGATAACATGCTTGTCCATCCCCAAGGGGAATGACGACGAATATCTAACATTTGTCTAAGTTCATGATTCCCTTGTAATTGTTTGACTTTCTATGAATGCAAGCCTCTATCTCAGGGAGAGCGCGGCCGAGCTAGTGCAAGCTCAGCATCGGAGGGTTTTATTTCTCTCTCCCCACCAAAGCAATTTGATAGAACTTTGTGAAATAAAAATGATCTAGATGAAAAACAAATGTTCTGTCACAGCGAAAACACTAAATTGGGGAAACCCAATCGATTGTGGCACATGCCATATATGTTTTATGTGATAATTGTCAGTCACAGGTTTTAAAGTTGACCTTTTCTAACATGTCAAGAATGATCAGAGGACACAGGATGCATTGGAGCTCGATTCAGAGTGTGACGGCAAAGGGGCTGAATACTTCTGGACATCAGAACATTTTCATTTTCAGCTTGCAAAAAAAAACATGTTTATAGCTTGTGTGATATCATAAAAACTGCATGGCCTCATTAATTTCAGACCCTTGTCAGATGTCAATATTGAAATTGTTCCTCTCTGGTCCATCTGTCTGACTGTCTGCCTGACTGTCTGTTTGGGCATGGCTGAGGCAGTAACACTGTGGTGATGAGGGCTGGGTCTCTAGCTCGTGTGAACAACATCTGAATAACCCCTATTTACTTCATGATCAAGTCTGATGATGGATAATCATAACAAATTTACTTGATGTAAACATTTTGACTCAAACATAGTAGGACTCATTTGGACTCAAACATTCTAACAGTCTAATACATACATTTTATAAATGCCATTGTAAATATAATAATTTTGTGTTTGTGAAGTTGTTGGTTATCACTGGAAAACAAAGAATTATACGATTTATAGAAACATTAGATAAAACCTCTTATAACACATTCTGCTCGTGATATAAAAGTTCTAATGAGTGTGTTAAATTGAATTTTAAGATTTACTTTAAAATTGGCAGAGATATTTTAAGTTTAAATTAAGTTAGAGTCAAGTTGACTCACTCTGCCTTGTTATTGTGAATACTGCTCTATGAGATTTTACGGGATATGCTCTAAATCAGTGGTTCTCAAACTATGTTAGGCGTACCACTGATGGTATGCAGAGCTCCCTTTAGTGGATATACAGGTGCTGGTCATAAAATTAGAATATCATCAAAAAGTTGATTTATTTCAGTAATTACATTCAAAAAGTGAAACTTCTATAATGTATACATTCATTCCACACAGACTGATATATTTCAAGTGTTTATTTCTTTTAATTTTGATGATTATAACTGACAACTAATGAAAACCCCAAATTCAGTATCTCAGAAAATTAGAATATTACTTAAGACCAATACAAAAAAAGGATTTTTAGAAATGTTGGCCAACTGAAAAGT
>JACXGI010010609.1:0-27176 GCA_016801175.1 Esox masquinongy
GCCTGCTCCCTGACTGTACTGTTGCCGCCAGTCCGTGTACCGACTCTCTGCCCGTCCCTGACCACTCTGCCTATCGCTCGTCTGCCCCTTCGCCGCCGTTACGTTAAACGCCTTACCTCCCGTCCCCGTCCACACTACCTGCCCTTTTCCCACTCGCTCCCAGTCCGCGATTGGATCCTCACCCGTGCCCCTGACAAGATAGGGAGTAAATCGTAGATGAAAGGGACGGTGCGTGGTTATCACAGTGTACCCTAGATTATAAAACACTTCACATTACACAGAACAAGGAGACCCCCCCGACATGTTTTATATGTCTTAGCTAAATTGGCTACGTTAAAACATGGAGACCAATTATGATCTTTTCTCCGCTAATTGTAATTTGCACAAGTCAAGTGATAACAGATTTTTGTCACAGCGTATCGTATTGAACTGGCCAATCGTTGGCTTTCACGTGTGAACTGTGTAACTTGGCTGTGCAGTTGGTGACCGGAGCATTTCAATTGGTGACATCACTTGCTGTGACACTTGGATTTAGTAGTTTTCATTGGTTTGTGAGACAATGGCAATAGTGCTTCCTGAGTGATTGTTTTCCAGATTTCAGAGGACCACTGGCTGGTGCCCTTGTGTGTTGCCTTGTGCAAGGCAGTTGCACATTTTCAGGAAGCATTTTTCTTCTTGAAAAAATAAGGTTTGTGTGCAGGATACCAGAGAATGACCCGAGAGAGGGTCTGAATACTTTTGCAAAGCAACATTCACTGATGAGCCAACACATTATGACCACCTGCCTAATATGCTGTTGGTCCTCTGCGTGCCACCAAAACTGTGGCGACCCACTGAGGCATGGACTCTATAAGACCCCTGAAGGTGTCCTGTGGTATCTGACACCAAGAAATGAGCAGCAGATTCTTCAAGTCCTGTAAGTTGTGAGGTGGAGCCACCGTGGATCAGACTTGTTGGTCCAGCACACCCCACAGATGTTCAATCAGACTGAAATCTGGAGAATTTGGAGGCCAAGTCAACAACTTGAACTCTTCATCATCATGTTCCTCAAACCAATCCTGAACAATGTGTGCAGTGTGGCAGGGTGCATTATCCTGCTGAAAGAGGCCACTGCCATCAGGGAATACCATTGCCATGAAGGGGTGTAGCTGGTCTGCAACAATGTTTATGTAGGTGGCACATGTCAAATGTACGTCCACATGAATACCCAGACCCAGGGTTTCCCAGCAGAATATTACCCAGATCATCACACTCCCTCCACCGGCTTGTCGTCTTCCCACAGTGCATCCTGGTGCCATCATTTCCCCAGGTAAACCACGCACAGGTACAGAACCGTCCACATGTTGTAATAGAAAACAGGACTCATCAGAACAGGCGACCATCTTCCACAGCTGCAAGGTCCAGTTGCAACACTTGCGTGCCCATTCTAGGCGCTATTGTGGTCTGTGGCTACACAGCCCCATAAGCAGCAGGGTGCGATGCCCTGTGTGTTGTGACACATTCCTCCCATAACCATCATTAACATTTTCTGTGACTTGTGCCACAGTGGACCTTCTGTCAGTTTGGACCAGACAGGATAGCCTTCATTGCCCTCGCGCATCGATGAGCCTTGGGTGCCCAACACCCTGTTGCTGGTTTGTCCCTCCTCGGACCACCGTCAGTAGGTACTCACCACTGCAGACTGGGAGCACACACCGTGCCATTTCAGAGATGCTCTGACCCAGTCATCTGGCCATAAAAATTTGGCCCTTGACAAAGTAGGTCAGGTCTTTCCTGCTGCCCATTTCTCCTGCATCCAACACACTGACTACGAGAACTGATTGTTCGCTTACCATCTAATCTACCCAGACCTTGACATGTGCACTTGTTAGGAGATGATCAATGTTATTCGCTTCACCTGTGAGTAATGTTTTTGTTCATCAGTGGATATATATTTATTTAAGTGAATGGGTACCTGAGCCCGTGGCCAGTCAGCTTCGTTTGCATTCTGTTCTCTACAGATACACTTATTCAAGATGAACTTCTCTTTCCTTCCTAGTTCACACACCCTTTTTACCAACATAATCATGCACTTGTCCCCTCTTTAAAGATGGCCTACTTCCTCTCCCGGTCAGAGGTCAGACACCACAAAACAGTGTTCTTCCACTGAACCAGAAAAGCAGCAGAGACCCTCCAACAGTGGTCACCCACTATAATCACAACATTAAACAAACACAAACACATTTCAAACACCCAACTATTTACAAGTTGCAGTACTTAATAGCCCACTCCACCAGTACTATAACTTTGCAACAACCTCATCTGTCACAATATATTCTTATTTTGGTTATTTATGTTTCTTAGGTATGTAACTGGATTTACTTTGTCTACTATTTTTAGCAGAGACGACAGCTGTGCTATTTTATTTCATTAACATAGGCTACAATTGCTGCCCTTAACTAAGCGACTTTGCTACTCCTACTCATGGCTATCCAGTTTGTTGCTTCTTTGAGTTGGTTATTGTATTTTTACATCTTTTTAGTTTATTCCCTTCCATTCAATACTTTCCGATACCGTATTCTATCTATCATCCATCAATTCATTCCTTTACATGTCGTTTGTGTTACTTAATTGGCAAAGAAACAAAAGACAGCTCTGCCTTAATTGGGTTGTATCTGTTTTCTGTCTCTTCCTCCTTTACCAGTGGTCAAAAGAAACAGAGATCTATGGCCAGCTCCAAGGATCAGTTTCCTCTCCTCTTCTCACAGCCCAGCGGTGAAGCGGATGGAGTGAATGCTGGAGGTGTTTTTGTAGGGTAGATAGTATTACTCCTAAGCTTGGACACTACTATAACTTTGGTGGCACTGTACCTGAATGTGTGTGTTACATGTTATTCTCTTCTGTGTGACATTCACCCTGTGTGACATTGTTATTGGCCAAAACATGATGAATACAACATGAGAATTATACCCCTACTGCTTAATTCTGCCCTCCACAATCCCACTCTCACTCTCTCTTTGGTTAATGACACCTTTTCACCTCTCTCGGACCCAACTCCCCATCCACCTGGGATGGACAGACAGACATACTCAGGCACACTTGGCACCAATGTGTCTTATCAATATTTAAGGAGGGGATTGGTGTCCATCAGGCCATAGCTGATATTAGAATACCAAGCAGGGCTCTGGAACTCCCCAGGGACCATCAACACCCAGCAGGGCCCTGGAACCCCCCAGGGACCATCAACACCCAGCAGGTCTCTGGAACTCCCCAGGGACCATCAACACCCAGCAGGGCTCTGGAACTCCCTAGGGACAATCAACATCCAGCAGGGCCCTGGAACTCCCCAGGAAACATCAACACCCAGCAGGGCTCTAGAACTCCCCAGGAACCATCAACAGCCAGTAGGGCTCTGGAACTCCCCAGGAACCATCAACAGCCAGCAGGGCCCTGGAACTCCCCAGGAACTATGTAACCATGTAAATGTCAGTTGGCTTTTGGTAACCAAGAGTTCCAAAATAGTCCCAGCGGTTATAAACATGTGTGCATGTGTTATGGTGTAATCATTACTGCTATTACAACTGACAGACATTGTAGCTGTGTTTACAATGTAATACACCACCTTCCTGTAGAGATAACATTACCTGAGACAGGTGTGACAACAAGTATCCTCTCCATGCAAAAGTACATAGAAGAGCTGGCTTGGTCAACTATTGTGGGGATGGTGAGTAAAGGCAGAAGCTGAGAGAGACAGAAAAAAACATAGATATGTGATAAGATTTGTAAAAAGTGCAATCCACACAAGCCTTAGACTTAGTCTGAAACGAAAATGATCAAATTGAGAGAAAAGCTGATGAAGAATGGTAGAAGAAGAGAAAGAGGATATGATGCCTTGGTGGCAATTCACTTGAGAGGGAAACTGATCCTGACCGTAAAGATGCAGATTGCCTTCTGTGCTCTGATGCCACTAGAGACAGACTCAACACAAGGGCAGAGTAAATCGACCCTATCCAAATAAAGGAGGATCTTTCTAGTAAGTGACCAGATAAAGAGAGAAAGAGAGAAAAGGGGAGAAAGCTTGAGAGACTGAGTGTGTGTGATAGAGAGAGAGAAAAGATAGAGAGAGATGGATAGACAGTGCTGGAGCTGGACCCTGAGCTCTGGAGTCATGAGGGAAAGACACTGAAGCAAGAGGAGACTAACACAAATTAAACTGAGCAGGAAAATAGATTTTAAAAAAGACCTAGAAGGAAGGCTGAATATGAATACATTTTTTAACTCACTTCAACAAGAGTTGTACGGTGTAAATATCAAAAAAACAAATACAACCAAACAAAGGTAACAAAAGAAATTAGAGGAAAAAAGAAGTGCCTTTTACCTGCATCAGTATTTTCACCTGCGTCATTTGAATCCGATCCACTATGGACCCTCCTCTCCTGCCGATGGCCAGGTTTGAGGTGGATGTGGACCTGGGGTTTGCCCTATTCTTCGTATTCCTTCTGTGTTCCTTCCTATTATTCACCATAGTGCGCTGTGCCCGGATGGTTCTGGACCCTTACAGATCCATCTCTGTCGCATTGTACCAAGAGGAGGAACAGACTGAGGAGTAACCCCACTTCACACTAGGCAGGTGAAGGCATGGTAACTGTGGAAGATCCCTAGCCTGACCGTGGCCAGCATGCTGAATTGGGGAATGTGGTTTCCCAGCTGGACATAAATTCAATGTCTATTTGCTTCTCCGGGGGACAGTACATAAATGGAGTGGTTCTTACTAGTATACAGGTCTGAACATGAATATGAAGCACTTTCAGAATCTAGTCATAGGGAGAAATGAGACAATGAGGATTCACTTTTCAGTCTTTGAAGTTGTTGAAGAACAGTTCATGTTTAATAAATGTATGCTTGGATTAGTCTGGAAATGTGTAAATAAATCAACTGAGAGCATGCCATAGAGCAGAAAAAGATGTATGTGGGACACTTACTGAAGTTTTTATATAAGCCTATATTTGAAATCAGCCACTGTCATAATCACATCTACTTACCAATAAAACATGCCATGAGATAAATTACCTAACAATAGACTAATTGTATGTCTGTTTCTTTGTTTTTGTTACTTAAAAATATAAGGTGTATGCTTCACATCATGTCATCTTGAATATGCATATTAATTGCCAATAATTATAATTAGTGAGAGTTTATAGTGTTAAAGAGAAGTAAGAGTAATATTTGGGGGCTAAGAGGACACCAGATACTTCAAATGAAACTAAGATATTTGAGGCCACATCGTTACTTTATAACAAAGGAATTTAGGTTAATTAACCCGCAGACTTGAATGAAACCTTTCACTACAGTACCTGTTTACATTTCAACATGTAACATTCTGTTAGGTGTTAAAGATGCTTTGCATAAGATAGATGAGTTAATTTTTTTTTACATAAAATGCATTTGAAAGTGCTAAACATGCACAAAGGATAACTCTGAGTCACCCAGAGCAGCTCTTTGATGTAAATATTTGAGTTTTAGGGGTGTTTTGAAAACACGTTTTGAAGTTTCACTGCAAGTAAAGGGCACGATCAAAACACATAAAAGGCTTAGTGTCTAATACAACTAGATTTTTAAGAAATGTAAAAGGTAATAAGTTCAAGTTCAAAATTGCGTCATTCTGAACAATGAAATTCTTGTGACATGGCACACGACAACTATGTAGTAAGAATTAAGAAATATATAAAGCAAAAATATAGCAATAATATACATAACAATGTAAACTAGTAGCAATTTTAAAGAGTGTAGAGTGGGGAATATGAACAATATGGGTAGGAGTATTGAATATTATAAATATAATATGAGTGTAATATGCCTAGGAATGGTACATACAAAAGAATATTCTAATAGAACAGTAAATGGTAATAGAAATGTAAATGGTAATAAGCCATTCATCAATTATAATGTTTTTGGTGGACTTTCATCTCCATATTTTCAATCCTTTATTTAGCCAGATTATTAACCCAATGTGGAGCAGGCAGGTGCAGAAATACTAGTGCAATAAGATGGTACATTTACTTTTGGTTTTAGGCCAATTTATCTGGGTAATATTTCGCTTTTACGGGTTGTAGCATATAAAATGAACAGAATCAGATATTAAACGATTGGGTAATAAAAAACGACACAGAGAACAGGAACATATTTTATCAATGCATTAGCAGGGTGTCCGCGGGTCCTTAAAAAGTCTTAAAAAGTCTTGAATCAATTTATCAAAATAAAAGGTCTCCGAAGTAAACATGTGTATGTAACAACTGTAAAAAATGCAAGTATGATGGCAATTATAAATGGGCAGAGAGGCAAATTGAATGTGCAAGGTGCATGTGCAACTGAAATGCAGAGATAGCAGCAGTGAGGTTCCTGAGGAAGACACGTACCTGTAACAACTGAAAACTTTATCAGACTAAGCAAGGTAGTCAGAGTGGTACAAAGGGAGTAGTGCAACAAGGTCCATGAGATGCGGGGGGGTATGGTTAGTGACAGGTCACAGAGTTCAGCAGGCTTACAGTAGTTCCTGAGCCTGCTGGTGCAGGAACGAAGAGGCCTGTACCACCTGCCTGATGGTAGGAGGGCAAACAGTTTGTGGCATGGATGTGAAGGGTCCCTGATGATGCTGTGCGCCCTGTGCAGACACCACTTGCGCTGGAGGTCTATGATGGTTGGAAGCTGGGTACCAATGATGTGCAGGGCGGTTTTCATCACCTGTTGTAGGACCTTCTGGTTGGCTACGGAGCATCTGCTAAACCACACTGTAGCGCAGTTAGCCTGAATGCTCTCGATTGTGCAGCGGTAAAAGTTCACAAGGATCTTGGAGGACAGACGGGCCTCCTCAAAAAGTACAGGCGCTGCTGCACCTTTTTGATCAGTGCTGAGGTGTTAAGGGTCGAGGAGAGGTCCTCTGAGATGTGGACACCCAGGAATTTGAAGCTGGACACACGCTCCACCTTAGTGCCATCGATGAGAACTGGGGCGTGACTGCAGCCTTTAGACTTCCTGTAATCCACAATGAGCTCCTTGGTTTTCTTTGCGTTGAGGGCCAGATTGTTGTCAGTGCACCATGCCGCCAGGCGCTTGACTTCCTCCCTGTAGGCTGACTCGTTGTTGTCATGAATCAGGCCTACCATTGTGGTGTCATCTGCAAACTTGACGATGGTGTTGGAACTGTGTACAGGAACGCAGTCCTGGGTGAAGAGGGAGCACAGGAGGGGGCTCAGCACACAGCCTTGTGGAACACCAGTGTTCAGGATCAGGGTGGAGGAGGTGAAGTTGTCTAACCTGACAGACTGGGGTCTGTTGGTTAGGAAGTCCAAAGTCCAGTTGCAGAGAGAGCCTAGAGCCTAGTTCATGTTGAATGGTGAGCTGAAGTCTATGAATAGTGTAGTGAGTGGTATTGGAGAGTGGTTGGAAAGGTTTACAACTTAGAAGGTTACCGGTGGACAGCTAGGGGAATGAGTGCAAGAGAAAGTAACCTTAGTGATAAATATAAATATAAATGCATATAATCTGACTCCATATTGTTAGTAAATCAATGTTATCGTAAATGACCATAGTAAAGGTTAGCTACTCCTTTCGTCACGAGCCTAACATTAAAATGACATATGTTTCTGGATCCATCTAGACGGCTCAGAAACCCAGAACTCAGGGATGCCCACAATGGCATGTGTGCCCAGGTCCACCTAGACCCAGAACTCAGGGATGCCCACAATGGCAAGTGTCCCTGGGACCAACCTAGACCCGGAACTCAGGGATGCCCACAATGGCATGTGTGCCTGGGACCACCCAGACTGTTCAGAGACCCAGAACTCAGGGATGTCAAGTCTGGTCACGTCAACTTACGTATGTGTGTGTGATTGTCAGTAGCCTTACAAGCTCGAGTGTGAAGATGAACGAGGAGTGCCGTAGTAATCTATATTCCAAAGTAATACAATTTATTCCAATCGAGTAATAAAGTTACAATATAAAATATACTTACACACCAACATAATTCTACGTCATCCCAACTAGTCTAAAAGTCTACTAAGTATACCATAATACACACTATAGCATGAAGGTGTGCTAGGAGCTTCTGTTAACGATAGACTCCTAAATATGACTAGAACACAATGTGTTAGGAGTTCTCTTTAACGATGACAAACTCTTAAATATTACTACAACACAACGTGTTGGGAGGTCCCTTTAACAAGGACAAACTCCAATAACTTTTTGGAGACATGGCTATTTATCCTAAAATCAGACATATCTAAAACACTCCCCCAAATAGTCATTAGCATTACTTTACCTTGGCAAACACAATGAATACAAAGGACAGGAACTGCCCCACTGCAAAATTATCTAATGGACGGGGCGTTGCTGCCAGTTGTTGTCAGATATGCAACAAGGACAATCATTTCTACAATGTTCTTGTGAAGTTTGATCCATAACCCGTACAGTACAATAAAGCATATCACCCTATTCTGCCCTTTATGAGGAACAGGGGAAATCCAAACACAACAGATAAATGTCCACTATATCATGTATTTAGTCACACTCCAGTTTGCTCAGAGTTTCACACCTCTCCAGGTGAGCTCAGGAGGGTGGGGCTGTTGGCCCACACCTGGTGTTCCAGATCTTTACCCAGGACACTGATTAACATCACCAAGGGTCTGTTGGAGACTTGGTGGGGCCAGATCTTGAGTGAAGCAAATGTTATGCAGGACCCCTGATTAACATCACCAAGGGTGTGTTGGAGACTTGGTGGGGCCAGATGCGCCTCTTCATCAAATACACTTCCACTCTTCCTCAACAGACATTTCTCATTACACTACAATAGCATTCCCACATAGGTGTTGGTTTTGTCCAGGTGGGTCAGGGCAGAGTGTAAAGCTGTCGAGATGGCGTCCTCTGTAGACCTGTTCGACCGGTAGGCAAACTGGAAGGGATCCAGTGTTGGGGGGAGGCAGGACTTAACGTGGGCCAGAACTAGTCTTTTGAAGCACTTCATGATTGTAGGGGTGAGTGCGACGGTCGGAAGTCATTCAGGCTAGATGCAGTCGACTGCTTCGGGACTGTCACAATGGTTGCAGTCTTGAAGCACGTTGGGACAACCGCCTCGGCCAGTGACAGGTTGAAAATGTCAGTAAAGACCTCAGCCAGCTGCCTAGCACATGCCCTGAGCATACGCCCGGGGACACCATCAGGACCAGCAGCCTTATGTGCATTCACCCTGTAGATAAAATGGTTCATTGTATAGGATAGGGAAACATCCAACAGGGTAGTGTGACTATTGTGACGTTGAGGAGACTGTGGAACATGTGTTGGGGCAGCTTGGACACTATGAAAGAGGGAGGGTGAGTATGAGGGAGTAAGAGTATGGGATTCAGGAGATTAGTGTGAACAACTTGCTTAGGGGTACGGCGGTAGATGTTAGTTATAGCATATTGTTTATTTACTTGAGGGATAAAGGTTTGGTTGGTCGGATATATGTCCTGTCGCTGACCCACACTCCAGCACAGTAGGTGGCGGTAATGCACCATTAACGTTGGTTGCCAACCGCCGTTAAACACCAATGAATAAGACTAGCAATCAAGCCCAGACCTTTTTCAGAAGACAATAGGGAAAAGCAGCATCTCTTAGTGATTTCGTTCGGGCGACAGGCCCTTGGCGTGAATACAAGCGTAGCAAAGTTGAGCAATCTGGGTAAGTATGTTTATGTATAAAATGTTGAAGCCACCTTCGCTAAATAATATGGTGATTTGGCAGCATACATGTGTTTTGCATATGGCAATGTGCTAGGTACTGTAGTTGTTTTGCATTGAAGACGCCAACCTAACTGTATGTAGCTAGCTATTTAGGTAGCAACTTGAGCTAGCTAAGTTTGCTTGTTATTCCTACAGTTGCTTAAGAAGAGAATATAAATCAAAGAGACTTCTAGTACTTGAAATGTATGGAACGCGAAAGGGTTCAGAATAGTCAAATAAATACTGCGTTACCAACGGCCAGGGCGTAGAAAAGACGTCAACAGACAGACGGAGCTTTAACCTGTTCTTAATCTTAGACCGATTTCAATTAATTTGAAGTGGTGAATTTGATTTCGAGCTACTGATTGTATTAATAAAGTTTGAATCATAGGCTAAATTGCTTTTTAATATATTTTAATAATGTAATATACACGACGGTTTTATAAAGCTGCATGAATGAAAGTAGCTGCTTGTAGACGGGAAAGGGGTGCGTTCATTGTTTACATCCACTTTAGAAAGTTAAAGTTTGTACACTTAATGTGTTTTAGAGACGTTCCACTGTTGTATTTTTTATGTGCTGTATAATTTAGACTGCTTTACTGAGATGTACACATTTTATCCTCCAATATTAAAAAGTCTCCAACCAGAAATAATGACATGCTGAAAAAGCCTAATTAATTCTGAACAACAGAATGTAATAAGTTCAGTATGTGGTGTTGTTGAGTGCAAGTTTTCTTTTACAACCAAGCATGTCTATGGAGGACCAAACCTGCCAAAATTAGAAAAGAATACATGTATCATTAAATATATAACATAAATATAATAATGAATGTAGTAATCAAGGAATTTAATAAATAGGGAAATAATATTGATCATTCATTTCTGTATATTTTATATTCATTTCCATAATCTTATGTTTCTGTATGTATTTCTATATTTGTTCCTGTATTCGTTTCTTTCTGTATTTATTTATTTCCATGTTCTTTTATTTCAGTTTTTCCATGTCCTTAAGTTAATGAGGGAGTGGGACTAACAGTCAGATAGAATCAGACTGTGAAGACCGTGAGTGCTGTTTTAGATCCTTGGCACATCCCCATGTTGCCAATCCAGGGTTCAGCGCTAACTTTTTTTCTCGCAGGCCCTATCGGGCCAGTGGGTCTGATGTCTACTTGCCCGGACTGTATTTTTATTGGTCCGAACTGAATAAAAAAAAAAAAAACAATATACCTGTATTTTGTATTTTACAGGTATATATTATGTAAATATCATAATCAAAATATAGATTTATACCACAGATTTGCATGTGATATGAGACATGAGAGCTGATAGAAGCAATTGCTGTTTACAAAAATATGATGCAACACACATTACTTTCTGCCGGACTGCGGAAGCGGAGCCGGACAAGAAGAGTGAATGTCTCTTACTGACTGACTACCCCTTGTTAAATAGCGTAGTGGTTAGAGACATGGACTTGCAACCAATAGGTCCCGTGTTCGAATCTCGTCACAGTCAAAGCAAATAATGCATTAGGCTTTGTTCCGGATAGATAAAAACTTCGCTGGCTACGACCTTCAGTAGCTGTGTTATAGTAAGCCTAAAATAAAACTGTTGACGGTTATGTTGCGATTATATCTGGTGGATTTTCGAAGTACACGTCCGTACATGCTTTTTGGGTCAGGATAGGCAAACTTCACTGGCTGCAACCTTCAGTAGCTACGTTATAGTAAGCCTAAAATAAAACTGTTCACGGTTATATTGCAACTATTTCTGGTGGATTTTCGAAGTATGCATCCACGCATTATTTTTGGGGTAATATAGGCTAGATAAAAAACCCTTGGGCAGTAAAAGAGTATGGGTTTCCACAATTCTCTCGTCGTTTCACTTGATGAAAAAGTCAGTTATCGTCACTTATATTGATAGTTATTGTATCAATGTCATTCATGAACGAAAGAAAAACTAATTATGTGCCATGAAATAGCTTTGGCTGTGTTAAGTTCAAGTAGTAAGTTAGATACTAGTAAGCCTATTACTGGCTAATAAGCTGTTAAAACGGCCTGTGGCAAAAGCCATACATTTCATAGATGCTGTTGGTGATGGAGGTAAACTTAATAAGAAACGTTAGTCTGTTTATCACAATGCTGAATGGTGTCTAGCGAAATATTCATACTTGGCGTAATGTTAATGTGACAAAATGATCTAATGTCAAGATGCTATATCAAAATGATTTAATGTCGAGATGCTCGCATTTTAATGCGAGAACAAGCGAAAATCAAATCGGAAAGAGTGACGAAGATGACAAGCAAATGTTTCAATACGATAATATGAATTTAAATGGGGAAATTTATGGGCCAGTAACTGTCTTTGTCTACTGGCCCAATGTTAGGTCTAACTGGCCCTGGGCCAGCAGGCCATTGTTTATGTTGAACCCTGCAATCACTATTCCTAGTTTAAGCACATGCATCGTTTGTGCGTAGGTGACATGAATAAGGTATCGAAAAACTGAAGTGTTTTCGGAAAAAACATCTTTTTTGCCAAGTGAATAGGCTACAAGAACGGCGCGTCTTTGCGGGTCTGTCCCAGGAGTTCTTGCATTGAAATGGGTTAATTTCAGTGCCAGTGCATAGGACCAGACTCGTAATTGAAGCGATCATATTTTCCCCAAACTCTTGGTTTGAACCTATGCACTGCCATTGAAATCAACTTATCCCCATCAGAACCCCAGTGAGAGACCTGCAAAGATGCGCCGTATTTGTAGCCTATTCACTTGGAGAAATGGACCTCATCTTTCTCCAAACTCTTCTCGGTTTTTCTATAGGCTAACTGGCAAACATTTGCGCTGGTAGAATCTCAAATATCAACCATCCATCACACATCCTTGGGGATGGTCTTATTTTAAAGGGGAGACCTAAAAGTGATCCATGATTTCAATGGTGTGATTTGGATGTTCCAACAAATATACATCTCTATATTCGGGGTTTGCCCAAACTTCATGCTTCTCTCACGGCTCAGAGATTTAACCTTGTTTTTCTGCAGTTTGGCTGAGGGGGCATTTAGAAAGTGCTTTCCTTAGATCTACAAGGATTTACAGTGGAGAAGGAGAACTGACCCCACTCCCCCGGCACAATAATATAGCAGTGTAAGACCTTGGGGCCAGTGACATTGTGGCCCTATTCGGGGGAGGCCCCAGACAGGGCCCAACAGGCAGGAAATCAATCCACCCACTAAGACAGTCTTATACTATGCATAGATATTATATGGTATTTAGAATTCAGTTATAAAATAACAATCCCAGATATCTATGAGCACTGGTCAAAGTACTACTTTTGACCAGTGCTAATGCATGCCAGTTACCCTGAGAGGGGTTTTTGAAAAATGACAGATCCTTTTCTCCAAGTGAATAGGCTACAAAAACGACGTATCTTTGCGGGGGTTCTGATGGGGATAAAGCGTTGATTTCAAAGCAAGTGCATAGGTCCAAATCGAGAGGAGTTTTGGAAAAATATGATTGCTTAAATTATGAGTCAGGTTCTATAAACAGGCATTGAAATTAACCTATTTCAATGCCAGGACTCCTGGGACAGACCCGCAAAAGCCATTCTAGTAGCCTATTCACTTGGTGAAAACGTGTTTTTCTGAAAACTGCGCTTGATACCTTATTCATGTCACCTATGCACAAACAACGCATGCATGTGCTTAAACTAGGAATAGTGATTAGCAACATGGAGACGCGCCAAGGATCTAAAACAGCACTTGCCTTTTTCAGTCTGATTCTATCTGCTGCTTGTGGCTTGATTGCTAAGTCTGACTGTTAAAGTCCCGCCCACTCATTAGCTTAAGGACAAGGAAATACAGAAATAAATAAATACAGAAATAAAAATAGGGAAATAAATAACTACAGAAATATAAGATTATGGAAATGAATATAAAAATAAATACAGAAATGAATGATCAAGGAATTAAATAAATAGGGAAATTATATTGATTAATGCATTTATATTTTTATGTATAAATATTTATTGATTATTCATTTATTTCTAATTTTCGCAGGTTTGGTCCTCCAAATGTCAGAATATTTCAATAAAACTTTAATAACCTAAAACTACATCCAGTCTGCAGAACATTTTTTTTTTTACATTTCAGATGACTTCTAGTAGCCTAGAATTAGAGTTAGAATGAATTTGACTGGTGAAAAGACCATCAGATTAGGGCATGTACTGACACCAAAAACATTATATATGCAATATACAGTGTAAAAAATATACAATTAAAATTTAAGTCACTAAAAATATAAATATAGTAACGTGAAGACGCTGGATCAACGCCAGCAGCAGAGCCAAGTACAGCTGAAGGAAGTCGAGTGAGGGACATAAAAGATCTGGCGTCAAGGCAAGGATACTGCACTCAATACATTCAACTGTTGATCAGAATAAATTTGGCATTTTCAGCATATCATTATTTCTGGATGGCGAATATTTTTAAAAATAAGAGGATACCATTTGTACCCCTAAGTAAAGCAGTCTAAATTAGTAGTAAAAAAATATTTAAAAGTAGCTACTGTAGAATGTCTCTGAAATTATTTGAGGAAAATAAACTGAGAATCTAAAGTTAGCTGGCTACCTAGGAAGGGACTGTTTGCGAAATATGTTAGTGCTTTTGTAAAATGACCCACATTTGTCCGCTCTACCCGACAGACGACACAGTGCATCTGAGTTCCATCAAAGTTGAAACAGGTAAATTATTTTTCGCCTGAGGTAAAAATGTGCACTTTCTTTGCGCATGTAGTTATCTTTTCCTGCTGTCTTCTTGACTGACTTGCGTGAGTTTTTAAATGTCATTAAAAATACAATACCAGCCATGTGTTACATCACCACTCAACTCTTGATTAGCCTACAGTGCATGCAAGGAGCTGCAAGGTAGATTTGTGCATGTGCCAGATTACGAAACTGCTGGAGAATATTGAGTTTGTAATGGGATTATTGTTTTTTACAATCTCCAATTTCTTTGCAATAGCCCGATCAGGACAGTGAGCTGCTAGTTTTGTTAGTCCTGTCTTGACTTTTTAGTGGCCCGGGGCCAGCGGTGGAGCTTACTTTCTCTCCCATGGGTATCAACCTTAGTCGTGGAGCTACAACAAAACGTACCTGTAGTTACAAAACTTCGCTGCTAGGTGCTGTTGGACCTGGATCAGAACTGTAGCTCCCCCTTCGCTTTAAGCTGCGATGCTGCTCCCATCTTTGTAACGTCAGATCTATACATCTTCTCATGCTTCTGCTACTCAACAACTTTACTAAAGACATTTTTCAAGGGCGCATATTATATTTAATTTTCCTAATGTATTGCTTTTCTTTCCTCTGAGAGGCAGACAAATCTACCTTCCATTTTTGTTTTGTTACTTAAACTAGCTATCTTCCACAGTTCAGATCCTTAGCAAATGAGCCGACAAGATCCGACGTTACACCCAGGGTTGCCATATTTCACTGACAATATACTGGACAATCAACCTAAGGACTCCACATAAAAACCACACAAACGCTTATTTCTTCTATAAAATCCCATCTGGAAACCTCCATCTGGCAACACTGGTTACAGCTCCACGGTCACATATTGGTCGATCATACAAATGCATTATGGAATAACAAAACAAGTATGTTTATTACTTCAATGTCAACTAAATAATATCTAGCAAAAAATCATAACATTTTATTCTGCTTTCGATAATTTCTTCAACCGTAAGAAACTTCTTGTGGGGCCCTCTGATTGGCTGCCATGGGTCCCGCGCACCCATTTAAGCTCCGCCTCTGCTCAGGGCCATCGTTATTGTCGATCCCTGAATAGGTATTTAAAAAGGAAACATTAAATAACTGCTGAGAGTTAATTAGCTAAACAATTAGACATGAGCAAATATTGAACTTACATATGTTAATACTAACTTATTCTGTCTTTTTTGCAGATGCCTCGAAAAAAGAACTGGCGCAAGGGCTGGCATCATAGGACAGCTGCCTTATCTGATTTGTTTAGGTCATTTACCCCAATTTCTGCCCCATGTTCATCCCCTCCTTCATCCCCACCCCCAAACTTCACCCTCTCTGATTACCCTCTCTGATTTCCCTCCCCTAATTTCACCATCTGTCTTTCCTGTCTGGCCCTTGTGATTCTTCTAAATCACAGTCACTGACTGCTGTGGGGTATGAGTCACCTGTCTCGCACCCACATTCAAGGACAAGTGGAGCATTGTGCACACTGCCTCTTTCCTCTGTAAGGTGTGCGTCATATGTTCCACACAGTTCTACTGGCAATCTCTGTCAGAGCCCCTGGGTGTTAAAAGCTAAGCGATATAATACAAGATGGCGGACAAAATGGCTGAACAGTGTAAAAATTATGGATGCATAAACTTTGTGTGCATAGAATTGACACAATGAGCTATGCAGTTGATATTGAATGAGGACATGGATGACACCCCGTGTCTCACAATGTTTATTTGTTTGTTGATAGATTAAAAGATGCAAAACTGCACACTGTTGAAAGTCGATAGAAATTTGAATTAAGCTAATGCTAATAAATGCCTGTAAAAATCTCATGAACCTTAAATCGGATAGCGTCAACAGTCAACCGAAACTCCTCGAAATGTCTCTCAGAGATCATATCTAGTTTCCATGTCACAAAATGGCTGAATTGTGACTTAATACAGTTAGCACCTCATGTTAACTCCAGCAACCACTTAAAAAATCTCTTAATGGGATAGTTTGGCTAAAAATCATTTATCTAAAAAATCACTTACCAAAAGGTAGTCCAGAATGGACATAGTCATTTTTTCCAACCATCCATTATTCAGCTCTGTCCCCGGCTGTAAGCGTTATCAGCATCGTCCAAATTCAGGAATGGAAACTAATCGTCCCACTACATCAAAACTACATTGTAAGCGGAAAGCTACTCCAAATTAAGACTAGTGTGGTATTGTTTAACTCAAAGACTATGACGACCAGGAAGAACACTTTTCCGGGGTTTAGAACATTGTTTGAACCAGAATACACAGAGGATGAATTGACCGAGCTAGAGGCTACAACAGCAGCTGACGGTGGGGGAGATGGTGAACCAGTTAATCCCCAACCCTTGCCCAGAATGTCCAGAGGATGGTGGTGTAGCTGTGGATCGTTCAATCTAATGCCAACCGAAAGGGAATGCTTTTGTTGCAACGAATGGGAATTATTGATTCCAATTGCGGAGACCATGAATGATCCAGTCCCTGAAGCTGAACTCTTTCCAAGGTGTGTGGTTGATCATCCGGATTTCGCCCCCCTCATGATTCCTGGGGTGCTGGAGACTTTTTATTTTTTTACATTCCACAAATTCACTGGAAAAGACGTTCTAGGCCAGAGGGACCCAATGGCCAGCTCTCAAAATAGTAAGTAGCTACCTAACATTAGCAAACAAGTGTATAAGGCACTGCTATATATTTGGATAGCATATTCCATACACGGGCAGTTAAGTGCTATGTTTTTATGCTTAAAAAGGAAAAAACAATCAGGCATACTAAAAACTACATTTAGCATCAAAATGTATGTCCAACCTAGTAAGACAAACGCCTAGTTGTTAGCTAACCCCTTTAAAATTAATTTGCTGAGGAGGATGTTTTAGAATGTCTCTTGTAGACTAGGTATTTTGTTTTTTTTATATTGTCGAGTCCATACCCAATGTCTTGATCAGACGATCTGTTTATAGGCAAAAGTGCTATCTGTCTGTTTTGAATCAAGCTGTAATCTAGGTATACTTTGCTGGACGTAGCGGAACAGGCAGGCATTTATTTGATTAACGTATTTTGGCCAACTATGTTTCTAAGTTTAATAATATGATTGTATATCCAAAATGCACTTTTTAGGCCTGTTGTACGTCATCAGACTAAAGATGATGCTTTTGCATCATTTATAGTATGAGCAACATGCCAGAAGTGTCTCATTTCTATTCATTCAATTATGTGTACCTGAACTGAGCTAATCTGCTAAACCCCTTGAATGTAAACCTACCGTCTGGTCCATTGTTTTTGGTGCACAAATGTTGACTCGGAGGCTTTAGCTAAACTTTTCTATTCAATTGATATCAACAAAGCTAATCAGACAATGGTAGACACCAAATGTATATGATTTCATTTAACCAGTTAAGTAGCTTTTACAAGAGTCAATATACCTGTATATCTAACTAAATTGTATGTCAATGGTAGAATGAAGTGTTAAATGTCTGGATTAAGATATGGCAACGAGTGAAACACCAATCTCCTCTCCCAGGTTCCTTGTATCCTTTCTTTGCAAACAAAACACGATAGCGGCATTTTCCACAACCATAGAAATAAAACTGAAGTCCACCGACGATATTCATAATAATGGGCCATCTAGAGAAACTCTCACCTCGCGTAGCTTCTGGAGGTTAAAGTTCGCTACCACCCCGAAGATGTCATCGCCGAAGCTCACAAGCTGTGTGAGTGGCGGTAGGAAATAGTTCGCTAGTGTTGGTTTGGATTGACCAAATTCCGTCGGTTGTTTGGTCAGTGTACAGTTAAAAAAATCGATGCTACAGCGACAGATTACTAAATGTAGTTTGAAATATTTTTGGAGTCGTTTTCCGCTTGCAATGCAGCTTTGCTGTAGTGGGACGATTAGTTTCCATTCATGAATTTGGACGATGCTAAGAGTGCTCATTACAGCTGAATAATGCATGGTTGGAAAAAATGACTGTCCGTTCTGGACTAACTTTTGGTTAGTGAATTTTTAGATAAATATAATTTTCAGACGAATTATCCATTTACAGTCCAATTGACTTGCCTGACTGTATACAAGTGTCCCATACATGCCTTCGGATATGATGATGTGGAATAAGGGATAGACTAAAAGATGGCGGACAATTTACATGATTATGAAGAGCTAATGCTAAGGCCGCGTAAACGGAGCCGGCCAGGAAGAGCGAATGTCTCTTATGGAGTGACCGACTAATTGACTGTCTTTGGTTAAATAGCGTTGTGGTTAGCAACGCGGATTGCCACGCAGTGGCCTGGGATTCGATCCACGCCACAGACCAAATAAAGCAGTTATTAGGATTTGTCCGGGATAGACTTAAACTTTGCTGGCTACAAGCTTCAGTAGCTATGTTATAGTAACCCTAAATCAAAACTGTTTACGATTATGTGGCAACTCTTTCTGGTGGATTTTCGAAGTACGCATCTGTGCATGCTTTTTGGGGTGATATAGATCACAACCCCTTGTGCAGTAAAAGAGGATGGGTTTCCACGATTCTCTCGTCTTTTCACTTGATGAAAGTCAGTTATTGTTACGTATATTGATAGTTATTGTATCAGTGTAATTCACGTATTAAAGAGAAACTAACGTTGTGCCATGAAATGAAATTCTTTGGTAATGTCAAGTTCATCTCCAGTCTTGCTAGCAATTGCTCAATTCTAATGACTCTTCCAAGTAGTAAGCTAGTAGATACTAGTGAGCCTATTACTGGCTAATAAGATGTTAAAACGGCGAGCGGCAAAAGCCATACAGTTCGCTGAAAATAATTGTGGTGGAAGTGAACTTAATTAGAAACATTAGTCAGTTTAACACAATGCGTAATGGTGTCTAGCTAAATAATCACATTTGGCATGACTTCGATGACTGAGATTAACATCACACGTCTCTAATGTCGAGACGCAATTGTATGACAAGGTAGTATGTCCCAATCGGTCTCTACAGTAATCTTTCTAATTTAACGCGTTGAACGTAGTGTATCAATCCTGTTATACCTGTTGTTGGTTTTGATGTTAGCTAATGTAGAGAACTAGTTTCGAGAACTGTGAAGTAGTTCAACTACTGGTTTAACAATGCAGAACACCGCACACGTATAGCTCAGTGGTGTAGTGGTTAAAGACAGCTTGTCACATAGGAGACCCCGGTTCGAATGCAGCTAGGGCCCCAACATTCATTCCTTCTGATCGCGGGCTGGCCGAACTAGGCTTGCCTGGGTCCTTTTCTTGTTTCTATGCTCTCTATCGCACGCGCACACACACACACACACAAACAAAAGTGAACACATTAAGCATGTCAGTCCCTTTCCAGACTTCCAGGGCCTAAGACATTGTTGCCTTGGTTATAACAGCTTAGCAATGCTTATGTCATTTTAACAACAGAATTGTGTCAGAAGGTGGTTAAAGTGAATGTGTGTCTATATAAGCTGGGTGGTATAATGATGTAGCAGTGTCCTATGCTCTCTCTCTCTCTCTCTATGCTATATATATATATATCTCTCTGTCATTGACACATACATCCCTGACTTTTCCAGCAGCTTTGGTATTTTCCAGCACCTCCGTTATAACTGCTGCGACTACTTCCGTGTTCTTACCATATCCCAGCATTTAAAACACTCCTTACAGTGATATGACTGCTTCCCTCATGCTAACTCCAGCGACCACTTCAGAAATCACTTGCAAGTCGCATTGACTTGCCTGATAAACAGGTGTCTCATACATGCTTCCATACAGGATGTTAAGGACTAAGGGGTATATTTTGCAAGATGGTTTGAAAATTACATGAGTAAGGGGGTGGTTAAAGTGAATGTCTGTCTATATTGGTCTATATATGCTCCTCTTTAATGGTTTCCTTATACCATTACTATGTTCCAGCACACATTAAAGTGCTTTCCATGGGATTATTACAGCTGTCATATACTTACAAAGTTGTTATGGCTGCTTCCCAATGCTCACCATGTCACAAGAGGACCCCGTTCCATGGTTACCCTGCAACTATATTTTTGTATTCGTATTAACCTGCTGGTTGTGACATGGATTTTGATGAACAGATATGAAGCTATAAGGCAAAGGGACCTTCAGTGATAAAGGTAAATACTGCAATGTTTGCTGTAAACCTCTAGTTATTGCTGTATGGTGTTAAACATGTTAATGTTAAATGTGAAAAATACTCCAGAACAAGTAGTCTAACTAAGCACTAGACAGAATATGAAACATTATAATGGCAATTAAATAAAAACCAAAGTAAGGAGATTAGATTCAACTTGGTCAATGAACAGTACGAGCAGGCCAGCTGACAGTCTTGCCTGGGCCCGGGACGAGATAATCTTAGATGGGCCCTTTAATGTCAATCCAATGTCAGTTCTGCCCCCCCCCCACCCTGGGCCCGGGACAACAGACCCGTTTGTCCCCCCCCCTATCGGCGGGCCTGAGTACGAGTACAGTACAATGAAATGCAGTTAGCATCTAACCAGAAGTCCTTAATCAAATATTTTTTTACCTGTAGTGTTCAAAATTATATTTTCAATTATACAGTATAACCAAATTTTAATACTGGCAAGCCAGAATCTAGGATGCTCACTCATACAGGTATATTTTAAAATTGTAACTGTGATCATGTTTATCACAGTACTTTCTAACGCTCAAAGCCATTTTCAATATGACAGCAAACCATTTGAATGGGGTGTTATTGGAAAACTTTGCGGGATCATACCTGTATGACATGTATATTATTAAACTGCCCAACATCTTAATGTTGATTTTTTTTTTAAAATGTAAAATCACAAGCACTTAAGCCCAGTGTGCCAAATATACATTATGAAGATGCTAGATTATTCACATATTTGTGGTAGGAAAGTGCCGTAAATGCTATCAAAATTTCTGATCTCTAAAAATGGTATATAATCTTAATGCTTTAGTCTTCACAATATTGAAATTAAGATGTTAGTATGGGCCCACAGCAGATAATGCTGCAGGATTTTCTTACTTTTGCCAATGTTTTTCTTCTTGGGCATCAAATGTTTGGATAAAAGGCATTTTGTGGGAGCGTATCAATAAAGACGAATATATACATCATTTTCATTAATTATGTAGAAATATGTGTCAAACCCAATCAAAAACAGGATGGCCCATAGTATTGGATGTCACTGGTAGTGGGCGGGACTTTGACAGCGGGGAGTGTGAGAAAGCTACATGCCTTCCAATCGGACTGTGGGTAGAGCATTGCCATTGTCGTGTGGAGTTGCCGCTTTTACGTTGTGGGCGGGATTTTGTGAGTTGTGCACAGTGCACACTAGTCTGTAGGTTGTTAGCTAGCTGAATGCCTACTTAGAGAGAATGGACAGTAATGTCGATGATGGGTGAGTTCTTAAATCGTCAATTAGTGTTTTGTCTTGGTATATAAAATAATCAAGTTATAGATTAGTGATATAGTGCAAGGATATTCTGTAGATCAAGAGGGCAACTGGGGGAAGTAACTACAAAAAAAATGAACTGCACAAGTAGCTAGCTAGTTTGCTAGCTAGCTAGTATACTCATTTCAGTGACGTTGGCTAGCAGCTATAGCTATAAACAAGCACGTTACCTTGCGAGTTGGTATATTATTTGAATTAACTCAGATAAACATCCACTGCGAGTGGTAACAAATGTACTTACTATAAAAATACCTGGCATGTAATTACACCCGACTACCAAGTGTTTTGGATTGGTGTATCGGTCTTTTGGTCTTGTTTTTTGACGATGTGAAATCTGGTAGTTGTAGTTTAAATTGTTCAGTGGGTGGCTTCCTTGGTCTAAATAAATACAATGGGATTTACGTAAATGTGTCTTGTGGCTGTAGTTATTGCTTGGAATCTAAGATTGATGACTGATATTTTCAAATTTATAGTCTACACGTCTTATGAACACTTGTGTGTCGATGTCCTTGCACAAGTGGTCCGGATATAAAAAAACAAAACAACGATCACACAAAATTGCATGTAAAATATTAATTATATTATTGTTAATTAAATATACTAGGTGATAAAAAAGCGATTGTCAAGGTGGGGTTTATTCATATTTATAACATGTTAAATCGTCCCTGAAACATACGTGTTTAAAACACTAATTGATCAGCTAGTTGTAATTAGCTGGTAGACACTACCAACTTGATTAGTTAGCTAAAATTGTTCTCCCTACAGTATTCTAATTTTCAATCTGTTCCTTCGCCTCGGCTCCTTTTGTTTTCATAATCTCCATCCACACACCTCCTACTCCCTAATTTCTCAAATTGCTCTCTCTTGTCTCCTTCCATTGTTCCCTTATCTGTACCATTTCCTCTGTCCCCCTTGTCTCCCATCAGGATGGAGGTGGAGGGCTGGGACTCTGGTCTAGAGGAGGAGCTGGGGGTGTCTCTGGAGGAGCTGAGGAAATGGATCGAGGAGGAGGTAGAGAGGAGCGAGGCTGTCCGCCAGAGGAAAGCCCAGCTGGCTGAGCTCAAGGACTGGGTGGAAAAAAAAGAGAAGGAGGAAGAGGTGGTGGAGAAACTTTTCAATAATGCCAATCAGTGAGTGAAGGAATGGGGTTGTGGTGATGGTTTGAATGCTGTCTGTGCTGGTCAGGGATGTCATTAATCTGATCAAGTATACTTACAAATACTGTGAATTGTGTGCCTAGGGTGGGGTTGAGACAGCGCAAAAGTAGGGTGTGTTGCAGTAAGCGTTCTTGTGGAAAGGCAAAAAGCAAAAGAAATTGCCAGAATGATTTCTATAGTTGCCTTTAAATACAGTTCATTAGATATTAACGCAGTCGTCTGCTGCTTTTTCTATCTTCAGCTGGCCAAGTCTCTTAATTTCATTTTAAGTTTTAAGAGAAATTAATTACTTTTTGGGAAAACACATTCTACATACTTTTTATTGTTTTTAGGTTTATTTGTATTCATTTTTACTGTTGGAAGTGGTTTTTTTGTTACATGCAAATTGAATTACTGCACAGAAATTTGCTTTAAACAATTTTCTTAGATGAAGGAATTTTTGCCGGACCGCGTAAGCGGAGCCGGCGTAGAAGAGCGAATGTCTCTTACTGACTGAGTGACTGACTGACTGACTGCTCCTTGTTAAATAGCGTAGTGGTTAGAGACGTGGGCTACGGAACAACAGGTCCCGCGTTGTGACTCCCGTCACAGTCAAAACACATTATGCGTTTGACAGTGACAGGACAGACAAAAGCTTTGTTAGCTGGCTACATGATTCTCTCGTCTTTTCACTTGAAGATAGTCAGTTATCGTCACCTATGTTGATAGATACTGTATCAATGTCATTCACGAATGGCTAATTGCTGTTAAAACGGCCAGTGGCAAAAGCCATACAGTTCATAGACGCTATTTGTGGTGGAGGTAAATTTAATAAGAAACGTTACTCAGTTTAACACAATGGTTAATGGTGTCTAACGAAATATTCAAACTTGGCGTGATGTTAATGCGTGACAAAATTATATAATGTCAAGAGGCTATACCGACACCTGGCAAATGTGTCGTAGTGTGGCGTAGTGGTTCAAGACAAAGCCTTTCACATGGGCGACCTGGGTTCGAATCTTGAGAGGGCAACAACGATCAACACTTTATGTTGTGGGCTGGCTGAACTAGGCTTGCCTGGTTTCTTGTTTTGCACATTACTGTATATTAAATATAAAAACTGTAATATCATGCGAGTGTCCACTCCCCCTTAATTAGCTCAGATTTAAGCAATCACCTTCAGTGTCATGCCCCAAGTTCATTGGCGATGGACAAAGACAAATCGGGGGAGGTATTTAATTATTTCAAATTCTATATACAATTATTAAGTATATAGTGTGATTATATCCCTGTCTAGATTAAGCCAATGCTCCGAACTGGATCATGCAAGTAGAAGGCTGATTACCAACAAGCAAATGGCAAATTTGACCGCTACAGGCTTTTATGATCAAGACTAGTGAAAGTTTAGGGTTAAAGTCCTTCCTGTTTTTAAATTCTGTAGCCATGTGGCTATTTGTCTTAGTTAACTAAAACTGCATTTTTTGCAAACCCTAAGCACAGCCACAGTAAATAGTCAAATTTCCTAACACTAGTCCTTACGGGCCACTTTGGTCTAGCATGCCAATGTACAAGGCATTTATTAAACTCTAGTAAATGTTAATGTTAGTACCTCTAATCACAGATGTAAAGGACAGCAATGTAATCATAAAATCTAACCTTTATGTACAGAGCC
This sequence comes from Esox masquinongy, assembly GCA_016801175.1. Lineage (NCBI taxonomy): Eukaryota > Metazoa > Chordata > Actinopteri > Esociformes > Esocidae > Esox > Esox masquinongy. The sequence goes on from JACXGI010010609.1 coordinate 24,732, forward strand.
ATGGTGTAGCTAATGGCGCTTTTCCACTGCATGGTACCGGCTCGACTCTACTCGCTTTGGGAGCTTTTCCACCGCGTAGTTCCAGCTCGATTCGGCTCTACACACCTCGCCTCGTTTTGTTTTCCACTGCAGATAGTACCCTGTACACGCCCATAGTGACATCACAGGAAAACTGCCGTGACGCCACCTCCAACGTGACACACCCGGGAACAATAATGGAGATATCGTTCACCTGATACCAGCGAAAAGCCAGCATTTGCCAACTAATGTAAAGCCTGCAGTGAACAGAAAAATCTATTGAATAAACTCCATCAATTTTCTTTTAAATTGACAAGCTTAACGTTAGTTGCAAATCAAAAGTAAACTAAATCTGGATAACCTGGTCACATACCCTGTTTTAAAAACAGTGAAAAAGTAGAATAGAATTATCGCCCTGCAGTTTAAAAGATGACGTAACTGCAATGTTCTGTTAGATTTAAGTGTATACACCTAACAACTCAACAGCAACACATTTAAAACAACCTACATAACCCCTCATCTCGATTAAAAGGTATAAATAATTGCCTTATTAATTGCCGGCTATGATACCACGTCGACTGACTCGAGTAGCCTACTGTACACAAGGCAGCGTTTATACCAGTAGTAGCGAGGAAGCTCGCGTAACTTTGGTCTTAATACATTGCAGACTGCAAAAATGGTTAGAAAGCTTGGTAGACTGCTTCTGTTTGGCTTGACATTACTATTTTGACCGGTGCAATGTATGACAGATAGCCTAGAAAAACCCAGAGGAGGAAAAAGACGAGGTCCTTTTGTAGGCTACTTTAACAGTACGTCTTTGTGGGTCTCACGGGGCTAACGAGTTGATTTCAACGCCGGTGCATAGGTCCAAACCGAGAGGAGTTTTGGGAAAATACAATTGCTTAAATTGAGTCTGGTCCTATGCACTGGCACTGAAATTAACCCATTTCAATGCAAGGACTCCTGGGACAGACCCGCAAAGACGTGCCGTTCTTGTCTCATAAACCATTCTCTGACACTAGACCGCTAACAGCAGAACGGCTTGTTTTGCTTTGGAACCTCGACAGAGCACTTACTAAAAAAGTATCTGGTACCAGGTACTATCCTAACTTTTGGCCAGAGGAAAAGCAGAAAAGGCGAGGCGAGTAGAGGCGAGTTGAGCTGGTACCATGCAGTGGAAAAGTGCCATAATATACCTGAGCCATTTATAAAGAACAACCTGTTCAATCTGTCTAGTTAACAAACATTAGCCAGCTGCAGTAGACTCTCAAAAAGAAAAAACTGTTGTCATATTGCATATCACATTACCCATGATTTGCCTTTTGTTCTAACTGTTATATGCTTTGGTCACACTAAGTGACTCTTGTGTCCCTATTGAAGTACTGTCTGTTGAAATCTTCTCTCGGTAAAGTGTATCTGTGTGTTAACGTCTGTGTGATTCTCCATTTTGTGTGTGCCAGGTCCATAGTGGAGTGTGAGGCTCTGGTGAAGTCCACATACAGTAAGATGGGGCTGGTCTACAAAGAGAGCTCTTCGGAGGATGAGGCCGGAGTGGGAGGGGCTCAGTCCTCTGATATCATAGAAATTGATGATGATGAGGATGACGATGTCATCGCTGTGGGTTTACGTACGTACTAACACATCCTCCCCCCACCAAGATAAATAATATTTGTTTGCCAAGAGCATTCCAGAACAAAACAAAGGAGCGCATCTCTAATATTGTTCTGTCCCTGTCTTTTCTGTCCTCTCAGTGGTTCCACCCAAGAAACCAGCAATACCTGTTCAAGATGCAATGGTGAGAACAGAAAATACTCATTAAGGGGGGGAGACTGAGATTCATTGACTGTTGTTTATTTACTATTAGTTTCTGTATGAGTTAGCCCCCCCGCTCATTCTCTGCATGTTATGTTTAAGTGAGAGGCAGAGTCTCAGACAGTATGAGCTGGAGAAACCAAGAAAGATAACATTTCCCAAAATCTTTAGATTATTGGCAGTGACGTGTAGAGGAAAGACTCTTGCCGAGAGATTGCACCTTTCATGGGTTCCAATCTCCCAGCCATGGGCTCAGGATCTGTCACACCTGGCACTGTAAGTCTGGTCACCATGGTATCTGCCAGAGAGTCCAACCAACAAGGCTAGATCAGGACTTCTGGGAACCGGGTATAGTTGGGTTGGTGGCCCCTGCTGTCCCTGCTTGTCCATAGAGAATCTATGGGGTATTATCAAGAGGAAAATTGGATACACCAGACCCAACAACACAGATGAGCTGAAGGCCGCTATCAAAGCAAACTGGGCTTCCATAACACCTCAGCAGTGCCACAGGCTGATTGCCTCTCTGAGGTGTGTGTGTGTGTGTGTGTGTGTGTGTGTGTGTGTGTGTGTGTGTGTGTGTGTGGGTGTGTGTGGGTGTGTGTGTGTGGGTGTGTG
>JACXGI010010610.1:0-19706 GCA_016801175.1 Esox masquinongy
CAACGGGTCTTTCAAGCCTGGTACTCCTCAGGTGTGGGCCAGGACCTCATGTCCTCCTAAGTTTAAAACGGCAGGAGACAGGAAAAATTTAGAAAATGCATTCCTTAGATCTACAAGGATTTATAGTGGAGAAGGAGAACTGACCCTACTCCCCCAGCACAATAATATAGCAGCGTAAGACCTTGGGGCTGAGACAGGGCGGTCCAGTGACACTGTGGCCCTATCCGGGAGAGGCCCCGGACAGGGCCCAACAGGCAGGAAATCAATCCACCCACATTGCCAAACATCAACCATAGGGACACCCATCAACCGCAACCACCCTGAATGAGGGCCGAGTATAGCCAGCAGAGTACAGGCCAATTGCACAAGTGCGCAACAGAGAGACAACAACAAGCCAGTGACTCCGCCCCCGAATGGCATTGGAGGGAGGGCATCCCAGTGGCGATGAGAGCCCACCTAGCAAGACAGCAAGGGTGGACGGTATCAAGCCTTTCTGGTCACCTTCACGCCCCGGGGCCAGACAACACTTAATCATAGACCATGCTGTGGAGATGAGTCTTTAGTAGACACTTGAAAGTTTGCACTGAGTTTGCATTTTTAACCTTAATTGGCAAATCAATCCACAGTAGTGGAGTTCTATGAGAGAAGGGCCTGCCTCCGGCTGTTTGTTTAGTAATTCTAGGTACAATTAAAAGGCCTGCATCTTGCGATCTAAGGTTACGTGTAGTTATGTATGGCTGGATCATTAATTTGAGGGTATTCAGATCCAAATTGGAGGAAGGGTTTAGGAATTACAGCCCTTTAATATGTATCTCCCTCTAGGGACCAAGGGACCAAAAGTAATTGGACAATTGACTCAAAAGCTGTTTCATGGACAGGTGTGGGCTATTCCTTCATTATTTCTTCATCAATTAAGCAGGTAAAAGGTCTGCAGTTGATTCCAGGTGTGGCATTCGCATTTGGAAGCTGTTGCTGTGAACCCACAATATGTGGTCAAAGGAGCTCTCAATGCAAGTGAAGCAGCCCATCCTTAGGCTGCAAAAAAATAAAATGCAACAGTAAGATAGCAGAAACATTAGGAGTGGCCAAATCAACAGTTTGGTACATTCTGAGAAAAAAATAACTCAATGGTGAACACAAAAAGGCCTGGACGTCCATGGAAGACAACAGTGGTGGATGATCGTAGCATTCTTTCCATGGTAAAGAAAAACTCCTTCACAACATCCAGCCAAGTGAAGAACACTCTCCAGAAGATAGGCATATCATTATCCAAGTCTACCATAAAGGGAAGACTTCACAAGAGTAAATACAGAGGGTTCACCACAAGGTGCAAACCAGCCTCAAGAATAGAAAGGCCAAATTAGACTTCTAAAAAACCAGCCCAGTTCTGGAACAGCATTTTTTGGACAGATGAAACTAAGATCAACCTGTACCAGAATGATTGGAAGAAAAATGTATGGAGAAGGCTTGGAATAGCTCATGGTCCCAAGCATACCACATCATCTGTAAAACACGGTGGAGGCAGTGTGATGGCATGGGCATGCATGGCTTCCAATGGCACTGGGTCACTAGTGTTTATTGATGATGTGACAGAAGACAGAAGCAGCCGGATGAATTCTGAAGTGTATAGGGATATTTTGTCTGCTCAGATTCAGCAAAGTTTATTGGACTTCACTTTACAGATGGACAATGAACCAAAAAATACTGCAAAAGCAACCCAGGAGTTTTTATAAGGCAAAGAAGTTGAATATTCTGCAATGGCCAAGTCAATCACCTGATCTCAACCCGATGGAGCATGCATTTAATTTGCTGAAGACAAAACACAAGGCAGAAAAACCCAGGAACAAACAACAATGGAAGACAGCTGCAGTAAAGGCCTGGCAAAGTTTCACAAAGGAGGAAACCCAGCATTTGGTGATGTCCATGTGTTCCAGACTTTAAGCAGTCCTTGCCTGCAAAGGATTCTCAACAAAGTATTAAAAATGAACATTTTGTTTATGATTGTGTTAATTTGACCACTTACATTTGAGACCCTGAAATAAGAGGACTGTGTATGAAAATGGTTGCAATTCCTAAATGTTTCATACAATATTTTTGTTCAACCCCTTGAATTAAAGCTGAAAGTCTGCACTTCAATTGTTTCTCGGTTGTTTCAAATCCACTGTGGTGGCACACAGAGACAAAATGATGAAAATTGTGTCAGTGTCCAAATATTTCCAGACCTAACTGTAAATGTTTCCTTTTGGGGGTATCCTTTGGTTCATTTCCCTTGAAAATACATTATTATATTGTTTGTAAAAGTGTGTACGGTGAGATTCGGTAATTATGTAAGGAATGGGTTTATGAGTGTTTGTTTTAGTAATGCATTGGTTTATGAGTGTTTGTTTTAGTAATGTATTGGTTTATAAGTGTGTTTTAGTAATGCATTGGATTATGAGTGAGTGTTTAAATAATGCATTAGTTTATGAGTGTTTGTTTTAGTAATGCATTGGTTTATAAGTGTGTTTTAATAATGTATTGGTTTATGAGTGTGTGTTTAAATAATGCTTTGGTTTATGAGTGTTTGTTTTAGAAATGCATTGGATTATGAGTGTGTGTTTAAATAACACATTGGTTTATGAGTGTGTGTTTTAGTAATGCATTGGTTTATAAGTGTGTGTTTTAGTAATGCATTGGTATATGAGTGTGTTTTAATAATGCATTGGTATATGAGTGTGTTTTAGTAATGCGTTGGTTTATGAGTGTGTGTTTTAATAATGCATTTTTAATTTTAATTCTCTGTTAGGGCCTCCCCTACCAGGCACCCCTAACCAAAACACACACTAAAAGTAAAGCATACCGTTACATAAAATAGATGCACCCCAGATGGGACATGAAACATTGCGAATCAACTGAATCAAACAGTGATTGAGAATCTTGAGTAATCTAGAAATCCTAGCGTTGTAATAAATCTCAAGATAAAATCATAATGGCATCGGGCCTAGAAAATAATCTATTGATCCCTATCATTACTGGTGATTTGAATACTGGGAATCATCAAGCCACAGTACCCCCTCCAATCACTGCCATTAGGGAACATGATGGGAAAGAGCATGATTACAACATTGAAGTTCCTATGAGCCTCAGATCTGTGCACCAGGTGGATTCTTTCATATCCCCGGCCACAGGAGGCCTTACAAGTCACTCTATTATGGATATGGAACTGTGTGGAAGTTTAGATCTAGTCCCACCCCTGCCACTGGATTGTGCTTCAACCAACTCCAAAGTGTTGTGCTTGATATTAATCAGTCCCAGCAGTATCTTCAAACTCTTCCACATACTAACGTTCAACAGCTCAGAAGCAAACAGCTCAAAAGCAAACTGTTACAGTGCATAGTACTTACTGTCAGCATCATGATGTGGGGCTGCTTTTTTTCAGTGGGGACAGGGACATTGGGTTAGGATAGAGCAAGCAAGAGAGAACTACATAGAAGCAATTCAATGTGCTTTACAATGAAAAGAAAAATATAAAAATGCAATAGAATAAAAAACAGTCAGATTGTTACAATTCTCTAACCACCCACCAGGGGGACGCTCTACTCCGGTATCTCAATCCTTGCACTCCAGCACTAGGATGAACCCACCAGACAATGAGCTGTTCCAAGTATCAAGATATTTTTATATGGGGACTTCCAGATTGGCACAGAAACAAACAGCAGGATAAGCTAGGGGCTCCCAATATGGTCTACTTTCCCCCAATATAAAGCACTTCGTATTCAGGTAGAAAGTTTATTGTAGCATGACAGGGGGAAACAAAAGAATGTAAGAGGTAAATCGCAACAAACCTGTAAAACAAACAATAAATTACTGAGTTAAAGTGAAGATACTCATGACAGTGCTAGTAACCAAGCTGAGTACGAGGCTATGGAAGCTATTCAAGCTAGCATCATTGCTGAGATAAAAGCGGTTCGTTCGGACTTAAAAAAGGATTTTCAGACACCATAGGGCCATTAAAGAGGGAGCTAACGGACTTCAGAGAAGAAGTTGGCCAGAAACTAACCGCCATTGTTACTGACTTAAAAGAAATACCGGACAGAGTTGAGGAGACTGAGCAGAGAGTGGCGGAGGAGTGGAGCGCCGAAACCAAGGACATGCATTCCCGTACCTTGCAACTCCAAGAGGTCATTCAAGCCCAACTAATAGACCTGGAGGCATGTTCACGAAAAAATAATGTTCGCATCCATGGAATCCCCGAGGGAGCTGAGGGAGACAATATACAGCACTTTATTGAAAAACTTATTAAAGCACAGCTGTGTCCCCATGACATCCCCCTCGGTACAGAACGCTGCCACCGATCTCTTGGCCCCAAACCATTGCTAGGCGCCAACGCAAAAACTGTGGTTGTATATTTTTTGGGGTACAAAACTAAAGAGCTGGTGCTTTGCTCCGCTTGGAGAAAGAAAGAGATTCATTACAACTGGAGAAGAGTTTTTTTTAAACAAGATTACCCAACCAAAATACTCATGAGAAGAAAAGCTTACTCCAACATCAGAAAGACCCTCAAGGGGTCAAAGACGCTATGTTTCCAGATGCTTTACCCAGCGAAGCTCAGTGTTACCTAAGTTACCCACTGGAGGCGACGGAGGACTTAAGGAAACGGGGTATAATCCCATACTGCGCCAGAGTGGGTTAGGGTTAACCCGCACAAAAGGTACACCTACGGCGAGACCAAGACAATCTCCGTGGGAGACAGCAGGGGTCATCACACCAGTGCCGAGAAACACGCCTGAAACACATCCAGGATAAACTGAAGGGGTTTCGACACGATGGTGACACTGCATGAGAACTTTCCGGTATTATAAATAACTGAGTAATTTCGATGGAGGCCGGTAAGACTATATTGTAATATTAGACCAGATCGTATAGACAATAGAGATCGTATAGACGTATAGAGTGTAGACAATTTCCTTGTTGTAATTTTAGGCCATTGAAACTGACCATACATCTGGGAATTAATGCTTGTTTATGTGCAATGCTCTAATTACAACTAGTCAGAGAAGTCGGTCTGCACTAAGAAGGGCCCCTTCTAGTTTAAAGGCTTACCCTCCTAATTTTGAAGTTAAGTTCATACTTCAGAGATGGAAGTCACTAGAGTTACCTATGTGTGTTTACATGTTCAGTTCCATTTTGATCCACAGACAGAAGTTTTTTTGTTTAGGCCATCTGGGGATGTTGAAATATTTGAGTAGACCTTTTTTCCTTTCTAAGCAAGCAAGCAAGCGAGTTTATTTACATAGCACAATTCATACATAGAAGCAATTCAATGTGCTTTACAATGAAAATGAAAAAAATAATAAATAGAATTAAAACAGTCAGATTGTTACAATTCTCTAACCCGGCTGTCTCCAGGGGGACTGCATGAACTTCAACACCCCGGTATTTCAATCCTCGCATTCCAATGCTAGGATGAACCCATCAGTCCCTTTGTGAGATAATCTCTGCATCAATGTCTTAATTGTCTCTCTCCAGGCGGACATTTATGCCATGTCTGTACATGCATTTAATATTCATCCTCAGTGAATTACAGTTCCCATAACTGTTTACTGTACCACCCCGGTATCTCAATTCTCGCGCTCCGGTTAGCGGAGCTAAACAGTGCGTTTAAGTTTAAGCGCTCAGTCATAGGTGCGTGAAAAAAGAGAAGTGTTTTTAACCTGGATTTAAAAATGTATACGTTTGGGGCACATCTAAGATCTTCTGGTAGTTTCTTCCAGTTGTGTGCAGCATAACTGCTAAAGCCGCTTGACCATGTTTAGTGTGGGCTCTATTAGCTGACCTGAGTTCATGGATCTAAGAGCCCTGCTCGGTTTATATTCTTCAAACTTTTCAGAAATGTATTCAGGGCCTAAACCATTCAGTGATTTATAAACTAAAAGCACCACTTTAAAATCTATTCTGTAACTGACTGGAAGCCAATGTAAAGATTTAAGAACTGGAGTGATGTGCTCTGTTCTCTTGGTCCTGGTAAACATTCTAGTAGCTGCATTCTGAATGAGCTGGAGCTGTTTTAGTCTTTTTGGGGAGTCCAGTTAAGAGGCCATTACAGTAGTCAACCCTACTAGAGATAAAAGCATGGATGAGCTTCTCTTGGTCTTTTTGGGACACCAGGCTCTTAATTCTTGCTATATTTTTAAGATGGTAGAATGTTGTTTTGGTGACCGCTTTGATATGACTGTTAAATGTGAGGTCTGAGTCTATTAGAACACCAAAATTACACACTTGGTCCCTGGTTTTTAGGGCCCAAGAATCCAGCTCTTTACTAATACTAGTTCTTTTATTTTCGTTGCCAAACACAATCTGTTTTATCTTGGTTTAATTGTAAACAATTTTGGTTCATCCAGGTATTTATGTCCTCTGTACAATGACACAGTGAGTCTATTGAGCTGTTGTCATTCAGTTCGAGAGCCATATATATTTGAGTATAATCAGCATAGCTATGGTAGTTAATGTTGTTGTTCTTTAGAATTTGGCCCAGAGGTAGCATATAGAGATTGAACAGAAGCGGTCCGAGAACTGATCCCTGGGGAGCTCCACATGTCATCTCCACCCTATCAGATTCATGATTACCAATGGTGACAAAGTAACTCCAGCCATCTAGATAAGATCTGAACCAATTAAGGACCAAGGACTGAAATGCTTCATCAAAAATACAAGGTACTCACCCTTAACGTGAATGGGTTGGCAGGGACGCCGACAGAAATGACAGGGCCCGGGACAAAATTTAACGTTTAGGACCCAAACCACGGGCTAAAAAATTTATTAATAGTAATTATATCAGTCCATAAAACAGGTCATAAACATTTTATTGTTTAATGTTTTAATTCATAACTAGGCCACATTCAAATCCCTTTGTTTTCAACACAGGTTATTAATTATGTCACATCTTTTCAATTCATAACCTACTCAGTCCCAATCAGCCATTACTTAACTGATACACATATTTAGACGTTCTCTTTTAGATTTGTCCTTCCATTTCTGTGCTCCTAGTTTTGGTTGCATGGTGGCAATGTTTTAGCCAGATAGCTACAGTACTGTAGTTAGACAAATTTATTGGTTAAATTTGAATTTTTTTTAAGATGCACTATGTAGGATTTGTTTCAGCAAAAAAAACAATTACAGCATTTTGCAATTACTCACCTGTCAGAAAGCAGTTTTGCACCAATGCCCGATAGAGAATCACGTTCCGAATAAAAATATGAAAAATGGAATTACCTGTACCAAAAAAGTTCGACAACGTTCTTCTTAGCCTTGTTATGTTAGCTTAGGGTTCCTGGTAGCTAGCTACAGAGAGTTGGTCTAAGTCTTCTTTCACTTTGCCGTTTTCGTAGTGTATGCTGTAGTAGACAAGGGAGGAACTGACTGTCGTCCTGGTCTCTAGCTGCCATTATTGTTTCTTACGGTAAGCAAACTTCGCTCCTTACAGCATACTTATGCTATATGTAATATCATCCAAGTTAGCGTTCACAAAATAAGCCAAGGAGGAAAGCCTGCCTCACAGAAGGCGATTGGCTGGAACGGGATTGGCTGGGAAGTAGCGGCGTGCTCCAGAAATGATAGAATGACATTCCACGGGCGCTTTTTTACTGAATAAATCCTACCTAGTGCAGCTTTAACAAAGTTATGTTGGCTGTTGGTGTTAGGGTATCACTCTGATTGGCTGTTGGTAGAAAAAAACATTTTTACAGAAAAAAGTTTAATCATAATGCTGTATAAAAAACAGCAGCAAAGAGTAAAAAACATGAATCCCTTCATCAATGCAGTTCTTCTAGTAACTGTTAACCTTCTTGATAGTACTGAATACTAACATTGACTGACAAATTAATCATTATATTTAAACCAACCAAATGCCCCCCCCCCCCCAGGCCTGGGCCCGGGACAGCGTTCACGGTTTTCCCCCCCTGTCGGCGTCACTGCGGGTTGGATGATCCTAGTAAGGCAATTGTTAAAATGAAAAGAGAAAAGCAAGATATAATTTTCTGGCAAGAAATTCACTTTTCAAACTCTGAACATGAGAAGCTGTGAAAAATGGGGTTTAAACACTCCTATTATTCATCTTTTGAAAAAGGAAATTTGAGGGGAGTAGCAATTTTAATTTCAAACAAAATAAACTTTCTGTTTTCCTCCCAAGTTATGGATAAAGGAGGGTGTTATGTATTGGTCAAAGGCTTTATTGACCATAAAGAAGTTACACAGCTGAATGTCTATAGACCACCTGGAAATGATAAACATTTGATCAAGAGAGATTTTGATATGATATCAATGGAAGCCTCAGGTGTGTTAATGCGGGGGAGACTGGAACATTCACCTAAATCCCTCTCTGGACTCTTCAAATAAAACCAGACAGATGTGATACGTTAAAACATTGCAGTGTGATACGTTAAAACATTGCTTAAAGAAATGGCCATGTTGGACATGTGCAGGGAATTACATCCACTAGATAAATGCTTTTTTTCTCCCATGCTCATTATGTGTACTTACTATTTCATGTTCAGTGCAGATAGACATAGGATCATAGTGTGATATAGGGTTAAGAGACATTTCTGAACATGCTGGAGTCTATTTAACACTACATTTGGACCACAAGCCTAAAGGCACTTTATGGAGACTTAACACCTGCCTCATGAATGACCCTCAATGCCAAGAGTATACAGTGGATATAAAAAGTCTACACACCCCTGTTAAAATGCCAGGTTCTTGTTATGTAAAAGAATAAGACAAAGATAAATCATGTCAGAACTTTTTCCACCTTTAATGTGACCCATAACGTGAACAATCCAATGGGGAAAAATAAAAAATAAAAAACTCACAATAACCTGGTTGCATAAGTGTGCACACCCTTAAACTAATACTTTGTTTAAGAACTGGACGTCCCTTTCAACAATGAGATCCCTCTAATGCTTTGGAAGCTCTCTGGGACCATGGCATTTGCTCTGAGATGCAATTAAGAAAATGTCAGGAAAATCCAACTAGAACAGATTTCAAATTTTGTTGTCACGTTGAAAGGTGAATCCAGACGTGCGTATTCAAGATGGTGCCAGTTTGTTCTTTGGCGAGCCGTCACATCGAATTTCTCAGTACGTTCGTGTTGTTCATATACAGGTCTGCCCAAGTTGCCTCCTCGCTCATAGTATATGAACGCCAAGCTCTCCTCGATATTCGGGCCGCCGCTGCTGATATACGCAGTCGGAGTCCAAGGGGACAGAAGTTCTCTCTCCCTTGTTTACCAGCGAGTCTGTGCCAGCTCCCCTACTGCACCTCTCACAAGAGGAAACGCCGCAGAAAATGGGGTAAATGAGGAGGCATATTAGCCAGGATTAAACGAACCTCTTGGCCAAGTGGTTCAGTGTTTCCTTGAGATCGTCCCTGCCGCAATCCATTCATCTCTCTGAGACGTACCTGCCTCGTACCTATTCTTTCGGATCCAGCACAAACAGCGCTGTTCCTGCCGGTTAGACCTCACGTTCGTAAGAGAGGAATCAACCACTGTAATTTACGTTCATTGGGCTACAATCCCATTCCAAAGAATCCTGGCGATCCTGTTAAATGCAATCTGGCCGAACACATCTCTGTTAAAATGGCCTTGGTAAATGCAAGGTAATTTCGAACAAAACTTTTACTTTGAAAGATTTATTTTTATCTCGTGAATTAGATTTCTTGTTTGTGTCTGAGACATGGATTAACGTTGGTGAGTTAAGTCCTCTTTGTGAACTTTCTCCCAGCGACTGTGATTTTTTTAGTTCCCCTAAAATCGCTGGTCGTGGTGGAGGATTAGCAGTTATTTTTAAAAATTGTTTTAAGTGTCGCACTGTGTCAGTTGAAACATACCAAAGTTTCGAAGTACAGCTGATCAAGGTGGAACTGTCCAGTCCAATGCTATGTGCGATTGTATATAGACCTCCTAAAAACGATAAGGATTTTATCCAAGATTTCTCAGACTTCCTATCTTCTATTGTACCTACTTCTGATAATCTTCTGATTATTGGCGATTTTAATATTCATGTTTGCTGTCCAGCTAAGCCTATGGTTAGAGAGTTTTTACAACTTGTTGTCTTATTTAATCTCACTCAGTCAGTTATGGAATCTACTCACCAGCTCGGCCATACACTAGATCTTGTTTTGTCATTTGGTTTTCCTATTTGCAATGTTGAGATAGATGATATTTGTTTGTCTGATCAAAAACCTGTGGATTTTAATGCCACCCTTCCATTCCTACTCCCTAAACGCAAACTGCCAGGCAATTTCTCTTGCTCTTTTAACCCTTCCACTGCCAAACTCTTCTCAGATGCTTACAAGGCTTCTCCCCTCATCAGCTGTATTGAGGCTCCCTCAAGCCTGAGCACAGAGGGCTTAATCACTATGTTTAATTCCACTTGCTCTGACATCCTGGATTCTGCATCTTACCTCTAGATCACGACCCCTCTGATTTAGCCACATGTTCTGCTCTTTTTAACCAGTTTGATCCTGTATAACTTTCACATGTGATTGACATAGTCTCACACATGAAGCCTACTACCTGCCCCCAGGACACAGTTCCCTCACACTTTTTAAAGAAGTGCTGGACACTATTGGTCTCAGTATATTGTCTATAATAAATAGCTGCCTCATCAATGGCACTGTCCCGTCATGTTTTAAACATGCAGTGGTCCAACCCCTTATTAAAAAACCTAATCTTGATTTAACTGTCCTTAATAATTTCCGTCCCATTTCAAAATTGCCATTCCTATCAAAAGTTCTAGAGAAAGTAATTTTTTCCCAGCTTTCCTCCTTTTTAAATGAAAATCATATTCTGGATAAATTCCAGTCAGGTTTTAGGGTATGCCATAGCACTGAATCAGTTCTTCTTAAGGTGTTAAATGATTTATTGTTGTTTAGGGACAATGGAAACTGTGCTATTTTAATTATTCTAAATCTTAGTGCTGCTTTTGACATGATTGATCATGCCATCCTTCTAGATCGTCTTAAACTAGAAGTTGGCATTCAGGGTACTACTCTAAAGCTATTTACTTCATATTTGAGAGACAGGACATTTTCTGTAAATATTGGGAATTTCTTCTCCTCTTCTGCATCAATCACCTGTGGGGTACCTCAAGGCTCTGTCCTAGGCCCTATCTTATTCTCGTTATATATGCTTCCCTTGGGCTCCATCTTTCAGAAATATAACATATCTTACCATTGCTATGCTGATGACACTCAGTTGTACCTTCCCCTGAAAATTGATGGAAAGAAATCCCTGAAATCACTCTCTGATTGTCTTAGAGACGTTAAATTCTGGCTAGCTAAAAACTTTCTTCAATTAAATAATACAAAAACAGAAGTTATTGTATTTGGCCCCACAAATTCTACCAAGGTTATTGTTAATAACTTAGGGCCCCTATCCAACAATGTACATAGCTGTGCAAAAAATCTTGGGATAATTTTTGATTCAGATCTCAATTTTGATAAACAAGTAAATGCTGTTGTCAGAGGCAGCTTTTTCCAACTCCGGGCCATTGCCAAATTGAAACCCATTCTTTCCATTAAGGATTTAGAGACAGTTATTCATGCGTTCATTTCCTCCTGTCTGGACTATTGTAACTCTTTGTATATGGGAATCTGTCAGTGTACCTTGTCCCGCCTTCAGCTTGTTCAAAATGCAGCTGCTAGGTTTTTAACTGGTACAAAAAAGAGAGAAAGCATCACTCCTGTACAGGCCTCTCTCCACTGGCTACCTGTTAAATATAGGATTGATTTTAAGGTTCTTTCATTTGTTTTTAATGCCCTACATGGATCAGCACCCTCCTATATTTCAGACCTCCTTAGCCAGCACTCTTCCTCAAGGACCCTTAGGTCGTCCAACAAACTGCTTTTGTGCGTTCCACGGTCACGTTTGAAGTTTAAAGGAGATCGTGCCTTTTCTGTAGCTGCTCCAAAGTTGTGGAACAGCCTACCTTTATATATTAGGTCCTCTACTAGTAGCAACGTTTTTAAATCCCACCTTAAGACCTATCTTTTCTCTTTAGCATTTGAGTCTGCAAATGGGTAGGAAGTTCTGTTTATGTTTGTCATGTCCTATAAATATGTTTAGTTGGCTATATGTTTTGACTGTACAGCACTTTGGTCGACATAAGTTGTTTTTAAATGTGCTTTATAAATAAATTTGACTTGACTAGAACAGCTGAACTTTATTTGTGATTAATCAGAGTCACTTTAAATGATGGCAGGTGTGTAATGACTTCTATTTAACATGAGTTTGAATGTGATTGGTTAATTCTGAACACAGCCACATCCCCAGTTATAAGAGGGTGTGCACACTTATGCAACCAGGTTATTGTAAGGTTTTTATTTTTCATTTTTCCCCCTCAAGGATTTCAGTTTGTTTTTCAATTGAAGTGTTCACATTATAGGTCACATTAAAAGTGGAAAAAAAAGTTCTGACATGATTTATCTTTGTCTCATTCTTTTACATCACAAAAACCTGGCATTTTAACAGGGGTGTGTAGACTTTTTATATGACTCTAATAATAACAGAACAGTATCTCCCAGCACATTGTTTGCCACTTGTTGCCACTCCCAAAACCAGTTTGCCACTTGTAGTACTGATGTATCACTAAATTGATTCAACAAACTATGTCAAAGCACTCTTGATGAAATTGCACCTTTTAGATTTAGGTCAAGGCATGAAACAAAACTTTACCCTTGGTTAGATGAGAACATATGAAACCTTAAGAAGACGTAGAAAAGCAGAACGAATATGGAAAATGACTAAACTACATGTCCATTACATCTATATGAAGTAGCTGCTATTATCTTATAATAAGGTAATTAGGGATGTGAAGGGTGGGTATTTTTCTGAACTAATTCCATCAAACTGTCACAATCCAAAGTTCTTATTTAGAACTATTGACTGTGTTGTTAATCCAGCACCAGTCAGGACCATGGCCTCAACTGCTGCAGACTGGGAAAAGTTCTGAACCTTTTTAATCAGAAAATTGATAATATTAGATCTATGATATACCATACTCTGCCCGTATTGAAGTTCCTTACCCTTGTCTAAACTTATTTAACTCTTTTACTCCAACTGTATTAGAAGACCTTTTAGACATTACATCTCATCTAAAACCCTCCTTTTGCCCTCTAGACATTATACCATCCAGACTGTTTAAAGAAATTATTGGAACAGTAGGCCCTGAACTACTCTTCATTATGTACAGTTCTCTCCGCACAGGTTGTGTCCCTAACTATTTTAAGTCAGCATGTTCAGCCTCTTCGTGACCTAATCCAAAAACCTAATCTTGACAATTAACAATTATATGTCTTCCTCTCTTCCTGTCATATGTGGTTTTCTACAGGGTTCCATCCTGGGGCCAATCCTGTTTTCTCTGTATATGCTTCCATTAGGTAGTATAATTCGGCAGCATGACATTTCCTTTCATGGTTATGCAGATGATACGCAGTTGTATTTGTCAGTTAAGCCAAATGATTTGAGCAGGTTGTGTGTTCTGCATAATTTCCTTGAAGACGTTACAAACTGGATGTCCAATAATTTTCTTCAGTTAAACACTGATGAAACCAAAGTTTTAATTATCGGCCCCCCAGCTATTTTGGATGATGTTCGGTTGGCTCTAGGATCGCTAGCAAAAAATATTGTGCCTGTGGCCAGAAATCTGGGAGTTTTCTTTGATCCAGACTTACAATTTGAATATAACACAAAAAAACTGGTGCAGTGATTCATTTAATCTCGCTTAGACTACAGAAATGCTTTGTTTACATGCCTCAACAATAAGACCCTAGATAAACTCCAAGTTGTACAGAATTCAGCTGCCAGACTTCTTACAAGAAGAGAGTACACATATAGAATATAACGACAACGAAGTCTTGAATAAGATCTGGGATACAAAACAAACTCTAAATATCCTATATGAAAATCAAGTTGAAAGGCAAGCTAAACCTATTAATCAAACTTTCTATTAAAACTTCCCTTAATCTAAAAAGTTACTTGCATGGAGAATACATAAACGACAGGCTGGAGATTTATACAATGAAGGAGCCCCAGACCAATAAAATACTGTACAAACTGGATGATATACAAAACTCCTTTGAAACCTACTATACAACATTATATGCGCAACCCCAGGCAGCTGAATTGGCAACCATATCAGATGTTTTTGTCATCTTTAGATTTACCATCAATAGGAACAGAGCAGAATAAAAGAATAACTCAGGCGATAACAGAAGAAATAACTACGGCTATATCAAGACTGAAAAAAAGTAAAATGCCAGGGGCTGATGGTTACTCGTCAGAATGGTATTAAGTCTTTCGAAAGATAATAATACAGATACTCAAGGAATGCTTAAGAACTATGTTCTTAAAACTCCGATATCTTGGAGACAAGCAGTATTCTCAGTGATTCCTTAACCGGGTAAAGACAAAACAGAATGTAGTTCTTATAGGCCAATATATGTTCTGAACATGGATTATAGATTATATACATCAATATTGGCAAAGCGATTGGAAAATATTATCCTGGATCTGCTGGACACAGACCAAACGGACTTTGTGAAAAACAGACAAACCCGGGATAATGTAAGGAGGGCTTTCCACCTCACTGGTCATATTAGAAATAGTAACACAGAATCAGTAGTTATTAGCCTTGATGCCGAGAAAGCTTTTGATTCGGTCCGATGGGAATACTTATGTTTGGTTCATGAACCCTCTGGTTTTTCCAAACAGGTGATAGGATGCCTGAAGTTTTTATATTACTCCCCAACAGCCCGAATTAAAATAAATGGGAATTTATCCAATATGGTGTCTCCTGAACGTGGGATGCCCCCTTAGTCCAACACTCTTCGCTCTTTTTCTTGAGCCTTTGGTGCAGGCAAATAGTGAGGACAAAGATATACAGTGAGGGAAAAAATTATTTGATCCCCTGCTGATTTTGTACGTTTGCCCACTGACAAAGAAATGATCAGTCTATAATTTTAATGGTCGGTTTATTTGAACAGTGAGAGACAGAATAACAACTAAAAAATCCAGAAAAACGCATGTCAAAAATGTTATAAATTGATTTGCATTTTAATGAGTGAAATAAGTATTCGACTCCTCTGCCTTAGTACTTGGTGGCAAAACCCTTGTTGGCAATCACAGAGGTCAGACGTTTCTTGTAGTTGGCCACCAGGTTTGCACACATCTCAGGAGGGATTTTGTCCCACTCCTCTTTGCAGATCTTCTCCAAGTCATTAAGGTTTTGAGGCTGACGTTTGGCAACTTCAGCTCCTCCACAGATTTTCTATGGGATAAAGGTCAGGAGACTGGCTAGGCTACTCCAGGATCTTATTGTGCTTCTTCTTGAACCACTCCTTTGTTGCCTTGGCCGTGTGTTTTGGGTCATTGTCATGCTGGAATACCCATCCACGACCCATTTTCAATGCCCTGGCTGAGGGAAGGAGGTTCTCACCCAAGATTTGATGGTACATGGCCCCGTCCATCGTCCCTTTGATGCGGTGAAGTTGTCTTGTCCATTGGCAAACTTCGGACGGGCCTGTACATGTGCTTTCTTGAGCAGGAGGACCTTGCGGGCGCTGCAGGATTTCAGTCCTTCACGGCGTAGTATGTTACCAATTGTTTTCTTGGTGACTATGGTCCCAGCTGCCTTGAGATCATTGACAAGATCCTCCCGTGTAGTTCTGGGCTGATTCCTCACCGTTCTCATGATCATTGCAACTGCACGAGGTGAGATCTTGCATGGAGCACCAGACCGAGAGAGATAGACAGTTCTTTTGTGTTTCTTCCATTTGCGAATAATCGCACCAACTGTTGTCACCTTCTCACCAAGCTGCTTGGCGATGGTCTTGTATAGGATAGGCCATGTTTAGGTCTACAATCTTGTCCCTGACATCCTTGGACAGCTCTTTGTTCTTGGCCATGGTGAAGAATTTTGAATCTGATTGATTGATTGCTTCTGTGGACAGGTGTCCTTTATACAGGTAGCAAGCTGAGATTAGGAGCGCTCCCTTGAAGAGTGTGCTCCTATCTCAGCTCGTTACCTGTTAAAAAACGCCTGGGAGCCAGAAATCTTTCTGACTGAGAGGGTATCAAATACTTATTTCACTCATTAAAATGCAAATCAATTTATAACATTTTTAACATGTTTTTCTGGATTTTTTGTTGTTATTCTGTCTCTCACTGTTCAAATAAACCTACCATTAAAATTATAGACTGATCATTTCTTTGTCAGTGGGCAAATGTACATAATCAGCAGGGGATCAAATGTTTTTTTTCTCTTACTGTAACAAGTGTATTAATTGGAGATACAGAACATTAGATCTGCTTGTATGAAGATGACATTCTTGTGATCCTCACAAATCCTAACATTAGTTTGCCAAAACTTTTATCTTTGCTCAATGTATTTGGTTCATATTCTGGCTACAAATTAAACTTGGAGAAAACCCAGACTCCTACTTATAACTACGATCCGCTGGAAAATATTCTTAGGATGTCTAAATTTAAATGGAAGGATAACGGGATTAAAAACCTGGGAGTACAAATACCCAAGGATTTATCTGCCACAGATGCACACAAATATATTCCCATAACAGCTCATATTAAAGCAGACCTTAATCGCTGGTCACTACTACCAATGAACATGTACAATCGAATAGATGCTATAAAAATGGATGTATTGCCCAGGCTGCTTTTTCTTTTTCCAGTCACTCAGTTGAAATGCCCCCTGGACAGTTTAATGAGTGGAATAGAATGATTTCAGTCTTTATTTTGGGAAAGCAAAGACCAAGGATTAGATTTCAGACTTTGCAACTGCCCAAGGACAAGGGTGGAGGAGCGTTACCCTGTTTGGAAGAATATTACAGAGCAGCACAACTAGGCCTTCTGGTTTGTTGGTGTGACTCTACATATAATGCAAAATGGAGGGACATAGAACAAAGTCAAATAAATATACCTGTCCAATCTATACTGGGAGGGCAAATCCTCCAAAAGAAATACTTAGACAAAGTGTCTCACTGGATCGCAGTCCCCCTAACCATCTGGCACAAAAAACTTAGAGACCCGGAAATTTGAAAGAAACGCACAAATATTATGATGGGTGGCATATGACACAGAATTTCTACCCGCTGAATTGGACAGTAGGTTTAAGCAATGGACAGATATGTGTATTACTTCTTATTGTATAATATCCTCCAACAAAGGTGTAGATAAATTTCAACAACTCACTGAGAATTTCTTCAGATATCTTCAACTGAGACATTACTTTGACAAAAATATTAAATTGGATAGAGGAATGGGTCTAATAAGGATATTCATCGAGGCACATAAAGGTAATATCAACAGAAAATTTGTTAGAAATGTTTACAAATTGAGAGGGCTCTTTCAACAATGCATGTTAAATCGAAGTGGGAAAAAGAAGCTAATATAAAATTAACTGAGGATGACTGGTTAAACATATGTGAGACACAGTCTACCACTTCTAGATCAGATCATTGGAGGGAATTCACCTGGAAAAACATTTTAAGGTTCTATATAACTCCAAAAATAAAAGTTTCGCAATACAACAACCCTGAACATGGTCAATGCTGGAGAATGTGTGGGGATGTGTCTGCTGGTCATTTTAACCCTGTACATGGTCAATGCTGGAGAATGTGTGGGGATGTGTCTGCTGGTCATTTTAACCCTGTACATGGTCAATGCTGGAGAATGTGTGGGGATGTGTCTGCTGGTCATTTTAACCCTGTACATGGTCAATGCTGGAGAATGTGTGGGGATGTGTCTGCTGGTCATTTTAACCCTGTACATGGTCAATGCTGGAGAATGTGTGGAGATGTGTCTGCTGGTCATTTCAACGCTGAACATGGTCAATGCTGGAGAATGTGTGGAGATGTGTCTGCTGGTCATTCTCATATTTTGTGGGTGTGTCCTAATATCTCTTCTTACTGGGTAGATGTGGTAACAGATCAGATCCATCATCAACCCCGGGCTTGATTTTAATTTTAGTGTTATATATCTGGGAAACTTGCCTACTGGAATGTCGAAACAGGACAGATATCTATTACGGATACTGTTGGCATAAATCGATCTTATGGAAAAATGTACTTTCTTCCTGAGACACGCTACTAAAACATTTGAAAAATACTGGAAAACCTGGAAATCTTACTTGAACACAGTTTCATTGTGATTTTTTTATATCTGCTTGGAGGGCTTTGCCCTACCTCTCTCTGTACTAAGACCAATAGACCCCCTTGGCTTTCCCTTGACATTGACTGAATCAGAACCATAGATCGTATAAACATATGGTCTCAAAGGACAATCATAAACACAAAGGGCCCTCTGACCTTTACATTTTCTTGTAACTCAACCTCGTTGTTATTTTATATTATTATTATTTTTCTTTTATCTCCTTTCTTATACATTGACAAGCATTACATCTTACCTATGATGACCCTGTCTGTTGTTTGTTTGTTTGTTTTATGGCAAAATAAACATAATGTAAAAAAATATATATTTTATATGAACCCTGCTGACCTCTGCCTGAAAGCTGAAGTTAAAGAAGGATTTCACAGTGACTTGGGCATTGATCCCAAGCACACAGCCAAATCAACCAAAGAGAGGCCTGTAAAATGGAAGATCAATTTATGGTAAAGGTCATTCAGAGCCTGGATCTCAATACAATAGAAAATATTTGAACTGACCTAAAGGGGGCTGTGCATAGAAGATACCCTCAAAATCAGGCTGAGTTTGAACTCTTCTGCAAAGAAAAGTTGGATAAAATTGCAAAAGCCTTTACTTAAGCAAAACAGCATTTTCAGTAACGGTGTGATATTTGGAGACTCCAGATTGCAAACATGTCAAAGACCATGGCAGAACAGTTGGTCTGACTGTTTGCTGGAGTGGGCAGTCTGTTGGCAGAAGCAGGTACTGTCTGGATACTGAAGTGTTGATACATTCAGAAAACTTTGAGATAAGGATTGTTTAAGAAAATGTACATTTCATTGGAATTAAATAACGCATTTGAAATGTGTGAGTGTGTATGCATATGTGTATCACTGCAGTAGTTTGAACCCAAAGTCATCTGAATTACTTCCCATGGACAATCCTAAAAATAGCAAATATTAAAATAGGCTTTTAATAAGATTATATTTTGGTCTCAGAGTCCTTAGAAGTGTAACCAAACAAATGTGTGTATATTTGTGTTGTAGGTGCTGTCCAGGTGCAGTGTGCTGCGAAACTCTCCTGTCTTCCTGCGCTGTGCAAATGTGGTGTCTCCAGAGTCCTTCCTGTCACTCTGTGAAGAGGAGGCGTGTCATTGTGGGCAGGGATTGGGGTTATGGGCAGGGCCAGACTGCCACTGCAACGTCCTATTGGAGTTCGCACGGACCTGCCTTGCCCACGGCCAGCTACTGAAGGGCTGGTTGGAGGATAGTCAATGCTGTGAGTCTCTGAGAGGAGAGAGGGAGCGTGTGGAGAGGGGGAGCAAGTAGTGAGATTTCAGTGTCTATACCAGGCATTCAGTGAGCAGTAAACCAGGCATTCAATGAGCCATAAACCAGACATTCAGTAAGCAATGCCTTCAGAAATTCAGTGAGTAGTACCTTCTGACATTCAGTGAGCGGTACCTTCAAGCATTCAGTGAGCAGTACATTCAAGCATTCAGTGAGCAGTACATTCAGATATTCAGATA
>JACXGI010010611.1:0-27279 GCA_016801175.1 Esox masquinongy
ACCAAGCCTTTGATTCTGGCTATATTTTTTAGATGATAGAATGCTGTTTTGGTGACCGCTTTGATATGACTGTTAAATGTGAGGTCTGAGTCTATTAGAACACCAAGATTACGCACTTGATCCCTGGTTTTAAGGGCCCGAGAGTCTAGCTCTTTACTAATACTAGTTCTTTTATTTTTGTTGCCAAACACAATAATTTATCTTGGTTTAATTGTAGACAATTTTGGTTCATCCAGGTATTTATGTGCTCTATACAGTGACACAGAAAGTCTATTGAGCTGTTGTCATACGGTTCGAGAGCCATATATATTTGAGTATCATCAGCATAGCTGTGGTAGTTAATGTTGTTCTGTAGAATTTGGCCCAGAGGTAACATACCCAGAGGTAACATACCCAGAGGTTTGGCCCAGAGGTAACATAGTAGGACCAGGTACTACAGTGGGTACTATAGCCAGGTACTTTAGAGGGAACTATAACCAGGTAATATAGTGGTTACTATAACCAGGTACTATAGTGACTATTACCAAGTACTATAACCAGGTTTTATAGTGGGTACTATAACCCGGTACTATAGTGAGAATTATAGCCAGGTTTTATAGTGGGAATTATAGCCAGGTACTATAGTACCATAGGTACTATAACCAGATATTAGAGTGGGTACTATAACCAGGTTCTATAACCAGAACTGAGTCTGCTAGTTATTGGCCGTCTCTATGAGTGCAAGAGAGGTATTGATCTGTTAATGCATGGGTGTTGATCACAAAGCAGGCTAGCAGAGACCTCCACTGTCCATAGAGAGATAGACCTTATCTGGGCAGGCAGCCATTTCCCCTCCCCTTGTCCTCACTGGATGGGCCCTCTCGCACTGTGAACCTCAGTTGGCACCCTGATCTCTATGTAGTGTGCTACATGTGACCAGGCCCGTTTAGGTGTCATTGTGGAGGCACACGCAGCCTCACCCTGCAGCTGACTTCAGCCCTCATACCCCCAACCGCAGCCTTCATACCCCCAACCGCAGCTTTCATACCCCCAACCGCAGACTTCATACCCCCCAACCACAGCCCTCATACCCCCCAACCGCGGCCCTCATACCCCCAACCAGGGCCAGTACATTTCTTATTGTTGTCATTTAACTGCTGTTCTTATCCAGATCCATCTTAAGACAGCTAGGTGGGACAAATACAGCTCACTGGTTAGTAACACCTTAGTTAAATAGCTGTCAGCTAAATCATTGGGAGATGGATAAAAATTCAAAGTATACATCAAAACCATGGCTACTGTGGTCTTGGTAGACTAAGTCTGTCTAGTGTTTTGTTCTCAGGCAAATTAAAGTGGTTCAGTTCTGAGCAAAATCCCACTAGGCACAAACGTCTTTTATCAACATAGTTTTGTTGTAGTTTTCTATTGTAACAAATCTATGTTCGAAACACAGTTGGGATTGCAGAAAGTTAATCAACCAGAAAGTCAGATTCTTCAACTTTTTGTTTGAGGTGGACATGTGAATATGTGAATCTACCTATTTATTAAAAAACTGCATATTGATTTGAATTGTTTAATTTTTTAATACTAACAAATATCAAAATGTTAATTTTTTGTTCTGCTTAGTTTCATCTGCACATAGTATATATTATCCTGGCACCACAACCATTTGAAGTCAGCCATAGAGGTAATGACCCTATCATGCCATAGGAGTGACCTCACTGAGTAAAATGTTTGTCATCTTTGGATTTTAGTTAATCAAATGTATGGCTTCAAATATATCTCAAAAATATATATATAAGTTTTACTAATGTAAAAAAATGTTTTGATGAAACAGTATCTGTGGCATCTGCCACATGTAAGTTCTAATTTATATACCGATTGGCATTAACAACAGTTTTTTTTTATTTTCTAATTCTTTTAACATACTTTGGATTCAGATTAAGATGTTAATCCAACATATTACTTAAATTGATGCCAAATAAAGTCTGTGGCGCAATACACAGTATAATTCATCACCTTTTCCTGTTGATATTTGTCTTCACAATTCACAATCACATTTACAATGCAGTAAAAATAGTCTACTAACTTGTCGGAATCATATTTCCTAAAACTCAACCAAAAATTAAAGCTAAAGAATACGATTCATTTAGTGGCTCAGATGAAACTATAACTATATCTCCTTTAATAACTGTTGATATTCACGTTGTCTACAAAACACAATTCAAAATGACTTCTGTAATACAGTCAATAGCCCATAGTTCAGTATTTAGGTTCTTTGTAGCTCAGTTGGTTGTGGGTTTGTTACCCATGGTTGTGGGTTTGATACCCATGGTTGTGGGTTGGATACTGATGGTTGAGGGTTTGATACTGATGTGGGTCAGTATGACAAGCGTGTGAAAATGTATCCACTCACTACTGTAAGTCGCTCTGGATAAGAGTGAAATATAGCTCTGCTAAATGACTTAAATATAAAAGTATTTAGGCTACTGTCATGTTTTTTTACAGAAAGATGGCATGCGTGTTAGATAGCGTGCGACGGTTGCATTTCTGTGGAGAGTACACGATTGCCAAAATAATCTTTGGAAAATCAAACTGACAATTAATACCCAGTCATTTACACAGATTAGAATTGGATCATTTATCATGTAATCTCCACTGTAATGCAGGTACTTTAGATGTTGTATTAGATGATAAAACAACATAAAACATGAATTTGTTTTATGAATACAATAACATTAATTTATTTGGCCAAACCCCCATTCCCTCAGCTCTGTAGCTGTTCTGAGTACTCCTAAAAAGAGGAAGTTTGATCATCCCTTATGAAACAGTCACGAGCAACAGTTCATGTAAATGCATGCGTCTCAGTGTGTGCTGCTGTTGCGATGTTCAGTCGCCCAGCCTGCCTTCATTGTTCTGTTCAGCATCCCACCCTACAAGCTGCCATAGATAAAGTCCATAACGAGAGGATACCGTATCAGACATTATGTAAGATATTTGCAGAAGCTGGTTTCCTGTATTTCAGGGCTTTCAGACCGTATGACGCATGGTAGTTAACACAACCTCAGCTAAATATAAAAAAATGTAAGGCCAATATGAGGTCTATCTGCAAATATCCATCAACGATAGATTAAATTGATACATGCCCTTCGAGATGCTGATAGACTTTAGACATGTCCAAATAAGGGCAAAACCAATCATCAGCCACCAATGAGACCTGGTTGTAGCCCTGTGTGGCCTTGTGACAGGCAGACAAAAGAGAGCGCGATTTGCTTTGCCTGAGGGAGGCAGAGTCTGATGACCTCATTAACCACAGGGGTTGTACCATCCGCAAGTGGGCGGGGCACAACGGATGATGAGACTCCCAGTCGAACAGCGCCTACCTGGTTGAAAAGGGTTTCTGTACCACAATGCTGTTCAAAGGATTCATCAGTTTTCATGTAACCCACTGTGCAGCATCGTGTTTCCAACTGGTTTCAGGAAATGACTCAGAACTGTTCAATTAACATAGTGTCTACTCAGTAGAGCAATGCTAAATGTGATAGGAAATATATAGAACATACTACACACAGAACATACTACACACAGAACATAGTACACACAGAACATACTACACATGTAGTGACAAAGGACGGAGACGGCATTGGTTCCAAAGTAATAAATTGAGTATATACTCACCAAAAACAGTGGTGTCAAACTTCTTCCAGAGAACACCAAGACACTGTCTAAAGTTCTTGAGGACAATGATTCATGGAGTCACTTAATTATTTAAAATAAAATATCTTCCAGCTCATATTTACAGTACATTATATCAGTGAACAAAATCAAGAGCAATCATTATTACTAAAAATAATATGCATTTTTACGATATATTTTTTTGGAGAAAAAAGTATTCAGAAAGGATCTTTGAAAAGCAAACAATTTGAAGTCATTTCTCTAAGCATCTGCATCGCCCAGCTGAGAACCAGCGGCCCGCGGACCACAGGTTGAAAAGCACTGACTGTCCTAGAAGCCTTCAGTGGCCTCAGCCACCCACCCCCTGCCAGAAGAAGCTGAAGTGAAACCACAAGGCGGGTTGAAGAACATTCACATTTGACTAGCAACCATCCCTGACCACCGATGCTTGTTGTTCAGAGAGCTTTGCAGCTATGTGTTCTAGAACGGCAGCTTTATCGAGTGATCTGAATATACTTCCCCTTTTATTACAGAAAGAGTATGCAGAAGTATGTCGGACTCGTCTGCTTAAAATAAAGAGGATGTTTTGTCAGGTAGGCCAGTACTACAGGTAACTAATTAGTAGGAACATGAAGGCACATTGAATCAAAGCAACTCCACACCCCTTGAAGTACGTAAGGTACCTTAAGAATGTTGTTACTGAAAAATGTAGCTACCCTAAGAATGTCACTACTGAAGAACTTAAATATACCATAAGAATGCCACTACTGAAGAACTTAAATATACCTTAAGAATGCCACTACTGAAGAACTTAAATATACCCTAAGAATGTCACTACTGAAGAACTTACTATTGAAGAACTTCAAGACACCCTAAGAATGTCGCTACTGGAGAACTTAAAGTTATCCAAAAAGTCACTTTAAAAATAACTTAACCATACTCTAAGAACAAGTTTTCATTTCAAGATCAGAAGGCCTCCATTGTCTCTGGTAATACATTTCTGGTCTATGGCAACTGGAGCTGTGAAGTTCATCCCTGCAATGGAGCTTATGAATGAAGACGTTACAATAGCATATCTTATGTTAGATATAGGCCTGTTCTGCTGAATGCATCTACTCTTCAGTCTTGACAATGACATATTTTATCATTTTGGTGGGGCAATACGTTTAAGACAGCTCTTCAGCTTCTGTGGTTTGTGTATGTGCACGAGAGTTGAAAGGCGGCATTCTGCACTCTGATGTGCGTGCTGCTCTTACCGGGAGAGACAGCGAGCAAACTGTTTATCACACCTGTGGTTTTACATAGTTGCTGAAACAGCCCAGGAAGTCAGAGATGCAGAAACATTAATTCGCCACTATCTGTCAGGTTACATTTGGTATCATAGTTGTTGTCCAAATACTTTTTTTATACACTTATTGTTAGTGATCCAAAATAAGTGAACATTTTGTGTATATTCCATGTTCATTTAACAGCAATATTCTTAAAGGGGGGACAAAAGGCTACGTTCTCATATGAGGTCATCTTTAACAGGGTGGAAATGTCAAGAGTGTGAGAACAATAGAAATATAATCTAGGGAAGGGGTTCTCAGACTTTTTGGTCCAGTGATCCCATTCTGAGATAGTGAAAATATCACAATCTCACCATATAATACAAAGTAATGTATTCAGTGGATTATATACCTTCTGATTGTCCATCTGTAGGTGCTTAACAGACCACCTACAGACATTTCAAATATCTACTAAAGCTAACCTTATATGCATTCCTTATCCTAACCCCAAACTTAACCCTGACCTAACCTTTATTCTATACCTAGCCATAAACAAAACCTCAAAACAAAGTGTAGCCTCTTACTCTTTTAACTGGAGCTATTACAGTATGTCAAAAATTGTTTTTGACTGATTTCATACTGTTCCAATGAAAGGGTGCACATGGTCTGCAACAAGGTAGGTGGTATATATCAAAGTAACATCCACATGAATGGCAGGACCCAAGGTTTCCCAGCAGAACATTACCCAAGCATCACACTGCCTCTGCCGGCATTCCTCCTTCCCATAGTGCATCCTGGTGCCATGTGTTCTCCAGATAAGTGACGCACACGCACCAGGCCATCCACGTGATGTAAAAGGAAACATGATTCATCAGACCAGGCCCTGTTCTGCCATTGCTCTGTGTTCCAGTTCTGATGCTCACGTGCCCATTGTAGGTGCTTTTGGCACTGGACAGGGGTCAGCATGGGCACCCTGACTGGTCTGTGGCTACGCAGCCCCATACGCAACAAACTGCAATGTCTGTTCTGACACCTTTGTCACTCCCCACTTGCATCAATGAGCCTTGGCCGCCCATGACCCTATCGCCAGTTCAACGCTTTTCTTTCCTTTGACCACTTTTGATAGGCACTGACCACTGCAGACCAGGAACACCTCACAAGGGCTGCAGTTTTGGAGATGCTCTGACCCAATCGTCTAGCCATCACAATTTGACCCTTGTCAAAGTCGCTCAGATCTTTACACTTTTTCCTGCTTCTAACACATCAACTTTGAGGACAGAATGTTCACTTGCTGCCTAATACATCCCAACCACTGACAGGTGCCATGATAACGAGATAATCAATGTTATTCACTTCACCTGTCAGTGGCCATAATGTTATGGCTGATTGGTGTATATCGCAACACAGTACTTGCACTGGTTGGTTGACTGGCTTCTTGCGTGACACCGCTAGTAAGCGCTTAGGCCGGCGTAGTTAACATGAAACTTACTGTCGACACGCCATGTCCGTATGGTTTCTCTATCCGTATTCAATGGGCTGTCATGGATGTAGTCCGTGAATTGTTTCTCCCTCTTCATAACGTGGTACGCGGTTGTAATTCGTTTTTCAATTTGGCTATGTGCCACCTCATTTATTCAGAGGCAGATGTTCATTGGTGCAGCCGTAGGGTTGTCCGCAGCCCATTTTGCGCAAAACACGCGACATGTGCAGGGACCTAAGAGCATGTTTTCGGTAGTAGTTCGTTCCCTTAATACGACCCTGCCTTATTGGCTTTCGTCGGGAACGCACAATATGAACGGCAGTACCCCTGTCCCTTGCCATTATCGTTTTTGTCCTGTTCTTTCCACGAAAACAAAAATGAGCGCATGTGCTTTGCCTCGTACTATAGCCTACCATGTGGGTCCTTCTCTAGAATGCACTATGAACTAAGATTGGTCAAAACAGATGAGCCGTCGAATATTATTGGTCAAATAGATGACAAGGTACTGCACCACATCCAGGGGGGAGAAAAAGCGCCACAGACGCATTTTAATGCGAGAACAAGCGAAAATCGAAGCGGGAAAAGGGACACAGATGAAAAGCTAATGTTTTAATACGATCCTATGAATTTCAATGGAGAAATTGAGCACTGGCCCTGGCCCTAACACTGGTCCTAACAGGCCAGCCCTAACAGACTGTCTTTGTCTACTGGCCCGACGTTAGGTCTTACTAGCCCCGGGCCATCGTTAATGTTGAACGCTGGAGCATTTAAGCAATCCCCTCTTCTCCCTGTTATGTTTTTTAGGACTATAGCTACAAAAACACATGCAATGATTAATGTAAGTCATACTGAATAAGAGCTTCTGCTAAATGACAAAAAGGTCAAATGCCAGCTAGTATAAAGATTGGGATACCCCCTGATGTGTGTTCACTTTTCACTATTAGAAGTTGGTGGTTTGGGATGAATGAATCTCAGCCTAAATTACCCTCCAGTAGTAAGAACACTATTTTCCTCTCAGGTTAACCTCCTACGAAGGACCAAATGTAGATCAGAGATAGTTATTCTGAAATATCCTCAAGTCAATGAATTCCTCCCCACACATACACCCACTCATGGCTAGGGCTAGGCAGTTTTACTGATCTGCAGTGTTTCATATGCCTACATTGGGCAAAATTAGTTTAATATTATTTACTATGAACAGGATGGGACACCTACTTGTGTCTGCTAGGAAAGTGAGGGACGAACAAGCATTGAACCATGGTGTTGGCTGTCAGCAGGTGTCTGTAGTCTCATGTCTCACTGGTGTTACTGAGGGTTCATGGTTCCTCTGATCAAGATAAAAATCAGCCGCACTGCACCAGAACCGCTACCTGTTTTTCCCCTGAATTGACTTTGTCACCTTACATTTCAGAAGCAAAGTACTGGGGTGTAAAAAAATATTGGAAATACCTAATATATTAATATCAAGGACCTTATAAGGTGTAGGGACACCTTTTTCCATTAGAACAGCTCAAATTCTTGCAATGCTGATCTGTGTGTAGTGGGATATTACACCATTCTTCCAAAAGAAAATAGTGTATTTCATTAACTAGACAGCCCCCTCTTGTGGCCATGTATAGTGTTGCAGTAAGTGGTTAAGAGGATGTACTGTTTGGTGGGATTTTGTAAAATTCATCAAAGACCGATCCCCAAGACTTGTTGGGCTCTCTCTTTTATTTTACAAAAGAAGAGTTTATTATAAAGATAAATACACTCCAGCTTCGTAAATGAAATCACTGAAAGGAACTAAAGCCATATATGAGAGCGAACCCTTCCCATTCAAAACAATTACCAACAAAACACATGATCTTTCAAAAAATGAAAAACAGGACAGTTCTGTTAGGTGCAACAAAAGAAATTACATAAAACTACAAAAAACCCCTCAATCAACTACATCCATCTCAACAGGCTTGTGTTGACAGGATGTTTTTCCTGTTTTTACGTTTAGATGTCATGATAACAGGTAGGCTTATGTCTTCACAGCAGTGTCTCTGGATTTGTAGATCACTCCTCTGCTCTTCAGCTCTCTCACCACCCCTGCAAAACAGAAGGACCAACAACATTGAGAGAAGTGGGATATTCAGAAGATGGGATTCAATGGGAAGATCTCAATTGCATACTTCCAATGTCCTTCCCTCTGAACTCTCCTCCAATGGGTTTTGAGAACATAAGGAGAGAGGACATTAGGAATACGAAATTTAGCTCTTCCAATTGACAGAAACTCAAGAATCCAAGAAGATTCAGCATTTTGATTTCTTGATGACACGCCCTTACCAAATAAGCCAAGGTGCCTCAACAGTGGGCAGAATATTACTGCATTTCATTGTACTGTACTTGTACTGTTCAATTACAATAAAGTTGAATCTAATCTAGAAAGATTCTCAATAGCTATTAGTCTTTTGAGAATATACTTGAACTGTCTTTGAATGGGACATACCGGGAGGTAGCCGTCCTGTCACAGTCACAGCATAGACACCTGGCCTAAAGTTACCTAAACAGGAAAAGAAAAAACAAACAGCGTTAGTATATTATAAATTGGTAAATCATGGCCCCATAACTGAGGCATTTCAGAGGCCAGCGATACATGAAATATAAGCACAAATAACTAAATCACTTGGATAAAATGTCAGATAAACAGCTGTTACACATGCAGGTACCCTGTATGTGCCTTTGTGTTTTTCCCCTCCTGACTTTTCCCCAGGTGTCCCTTATGTTCCTGATTATGCTCGTTGGTGTTTCCCACCTGGCAGTCATGAGTGCAGCGCCTGACTGCTGAGGTGGACCAATCAATGGACACTCCTCCTAATTGCACCACCTGTTCCTTTTTCCATTACCCAATCGCATCACACATCCCTGGTTTAAAAACCCAGTCAGTTGGTTCTTCCAAAGAGACTCTTTTATGTTCGACGGTAGCTTTGGTTGTCTGTGTCGTTTGTTCTCACTGTTCCTGTACACTACACCACTTTGCATGAGGTTTATGTTACAGGTCTCTGTACCATCCACCCTAGACTGCTAGAGCCACAGGGTTCGTAACACAGCACATATGTTTTAAATATTTACATAGACATACAAAGTGATGTACAAAATCAATTTGGGTTAAGTGACTTGCTGAACAGCACAGCGGTAGATTTCTCAGCTCTAACCACTAGGCTATCTGCATTCCCACAGAATAAAATTGCAATAGAATGACATAAAACTTCCAGAAAATATCTGAAAGAAACTAACAAACCAGGATACAAGTCTGACAAGAAACTTACTGATTCTTTGCCACTTTGCCACCCAGCTGTCCTCGGGACTCATCATGGCTATGACACTGAAAACACAAACGCAATGCAGTGTCTGTAAATGGCACTAAAATCAATATGCTATCTCAATAGCCCATAGCGGCCACCCGACTCCCACACAGGGAAAAAAGAAATGACGCTGGGCTGTAAAATGGAGGGTGAGCATTCATGTTGAGATTCCACTTTGTTTAGCCGCTGCTTATCTGTGAACCAGGCCTACACCCACCAGTACAAGTCAAGATTGCGATTGGAGGGACCTCTGGCTTTCAGTTTGGTGGGTTTTTTTGGTAGGAGATAGGGAGGGGGATGAGAGTTGGAACAGCAACTCTCACCCCCCTCCGTGTCTCTTCCCAAAAAAACCCACCAAACTGAAAGTCCACTCGTAACCTCTCCTCAAAGGGGTGACAAAGATCGACAGGCCTGCAACCAAGATCTTCCCGCGTGTGTCTGGTAGTCCGTATATTGTCCAAAGGAGAGACGTTATTGCAGCAGGAAGGCAGGGAGGTCTCTAGTCTAAAAATTAAAACGTTAGACAACAGGCCAACTAGTCATGCTGCAAGCAACATTTAAGTTGATTGGTGGACATTTTAAAGTGTTTCTTTAATATAAAAGACTCCTTAAATTAAATCAACTAGGCCAAATCCAATCTGGCTATGCACACCCAAGTTCGCCTGCCAATGTTTCTGTACAACATGTTCTATCAGGAATGGCCAACAATCCACAACCTTAGTTACTAGTGCGCAGGTCTCTCGCCTCTTGTTTAGTCTTCCAAAGCTGGATCAAATACCTGCACATTCAGCAGGCTTCCCAATGGAGAGGCTGATGTGTTTTATACAGTGGCCTACTTGGTGGGGATTAAGTGGCCTGATGAGACACCAACAGCCTTTTAGTTATTTCACATGGGCTACAAATAGACATGCAAATTGTGACATTCGAATGGGAAGACTTTAACAAGACAACTCTTGCACATATCTAACCCCAAATCAAGCTCTGAAGCATCAAGGACAGTTAGAGAACTTACCCATCAAACGAGGAACTTGTACATTCATAGACCATTTCTCGATTCCCCTTCATCTGAAGATAGGACTCACAGTTGTCACATCCATCATATTCAAACTGGTCAATAGTCTGTGTAGAAGAAAGACTGACTGAATATTACACCATTTTAACCCCTACCCCCATTTTAAAACGTCACGTAAACAATTCTACAAATGAATGCCCTACCAGTTGAAAGCAAGTAGTCGACTATGCTAACGGGTTTGATAGCTAGCTAGTAATTATATTGAGTTACCTTCACAAGAGAGCAAAGAAGGCATGCCCTCAAGTGGCGCAGATCCTTGGGACAAGTCTCCAAAGCCATCGGGACCGATAAAAAAAAAATGGTTCAACTTAATCAGTTGAATCAATACAATCAACAGCTTTAGTTGTTTGTAGCTTCGAAGGGTCCGATTCTCTTCCGGCGAGGAATAAATACGTCAGCATTTGCGTAATAACAGGGTCTCATGCCTCCTTCATGTCACATCTGAGTGATAGCAATAACCACTTTTTCTACTTCAGAGGAATTGACCGCTTCTAATCCTTTGTCAACATTAAATAATATTCCTTTTAACTGTACAATTATTATTAGGCTATAATTTACTATATTTTTATCAGTGATCTTTTTTGACAGTATGTTGTTACAATATTCATTATTCACCAGTCAATAAACCACCAGAGAAATCAATAGACTAAAATTACAGAGCTGTCAGAAAGTATTCAGACCCATTCACTTTGTCCACATTTTGTTGTGTTACAGAGACAGCATTTATAATTGATTTAAAAAACTTTTTTGCCATCAATCTATACACAATATGCCATGATGAGAAAAAGAAAACACATTTCAAGACATTTGTGCAAATTTATTGAAAATAAAAAGACTGAAATATCTCATGTACATAAGTATTCAGGCCCTTTATTCAGTAGAAGCTTTTTTTGTAGACGCGCCATCGGTAGCAATCACAGTTTATTCTTATTCTGGGTATTTTGTTATGCCTCTACACCTGGATTTAGGTATTTTCTCCCATTCTTCCTTGTAGATCCTCTCAAGTTCTGTAAGACTGGATGGGGAGCATTGTTGAACTGCAATCTTCAGGTCTCCCTAAATGGGATTAATAGCCTTAAAGTCCAGGCTTTGGCGGGGGCACTCAAGGACATTCACCAACTTTCTACGAAACCATTTTGCATTGTCTTGGCTGTGTTTTGGCTGTGTGCTTTGTTGAAATGCTGAAAGATAACTCTTCACCCCAGTTTGAGGTTCTGTGTGCCCTTTATCAGTTATTTTTCAAAGACCTCTCTGTGTTTAGCTCCCTTCACCCTTTCCTTAATCCTGACCCAGTCATGGTTGCTGAAAAGCACCCCAATAGCATGATGCTCCCACCGATACATCCCATGCTTCACTGTAGGGATGTCATTAGTCAGGTGATGAGCGGTACCTTGTTTTTGCCAGATGTAGTACTTCATGCCAAATAGTTACATTTTGGTGTCATTATAACAGAATCTTTTTCCTCATACCCTCAAAGTCCTACAGATGGCATGTCATGTGTGCCTTTTTCTTACCACAGACCCTTGACACCAGTGCCAGCACGTCTTGTCCCGGTCGAACCTAACTGGTATGGTGTTCATGTACCGTGGCATGAGCCCAGACTTTGGTTGCACTGGGACCTCTGTGTCGAGATGTGTCCTCCACGTTTCTATGCCTGGTGGTGCCCATCCACCTCTCGCTCCTCAGTCTGTGCCCAAGCCAGCACCTCATCCAACACCTGAGCAGAAACCCTGGCCCGTATCTCTCCTCGTCAACCAGCTGGCATCATATCCATGGACCTGACACCTGAGCGTTCTCTACGCCCTGGTCAGCTTCTGACCAGGAAGGGCACTCCAGAGCCATTTTACAGCAGCAGCCAGAACCCCGGAGGACCCAGGAGTGGTCACCCGTCTGGTTTACCTGGCAGCCGTCTACACCAGTCACCAGCGGAACAGACTATCCTGCGGAGAATGGTACAAAGATCACCGGTGTATCAGCCTCATTCTGGTGTCCTGCCCCAGGGCCAGCTACCTCCTCCTGGTCCTTGGATGCAAGCTGATTCGCCATCACCCGTGGACTGGCCAGCACTACCTTCTAATTGGGTCCTAAACTCTTCATCTAGCTCTGGGGCCTCTTCCAGGGCCTACCCTGGGCACTGTTCAGGTTCCTGTCCTTGGGGGCCTGCCTGCCTCTGAGGGAAACTCACCACCACCGCACCACAGTGTCTGAGCACCTCGGCTGGGGCCAAGTCTAACTCAGTTGGAGATCCACCACCGCCAAGCCTGCTCTTATCTGCCGAGAGCCGGGTCACACATTAACATTCCGGTTGGTAATTATTGGTTAATGTAGCTATCCTACTCATATTTAGGAGTGGCTGTACAATAATTCCTCCTTCTGGATGTTCAGAGACATTGCAACTGGCCTGACCCATACATTATCAGGGTTACAAAGGAGTCTCAGCAACAGACCAACTATCTTTCCCTTCAGTTTTCTTGTAAGAACATGGTTGACTTATGCTTTCGAGGTGTGTTTCACAAAATTTCTACTACTTGTTCTGAAGACTTTTTCCTATTTATAGTATGAA
Source organism: Esox masquinongy (assembly GCA_016801175.1). NCBI lineage: Eukaryota > Metazoa > Chordata > Actinopteri > Esociformes > Esocidae > Esox > Esox masquinongy. The sequence goes on from JACXGI010010611.1 coordinate 13,370, forward strand.
CGAGTGTAGCTGTGTTTATTTTGGACTTCTTTTTGGAGTGTTCGAGTGCACGTTTTGTTATGTTCTAGGCCAGGAGTAGGCAACTGAATACAGCCACAGGATGATATCTGAAAGAGCGGATTCTGGCTGTCTGCTAAAACATAATCATAATAAATTGTACACAGCAAAGTAAGAACAACTAAGCTGCGAAGAGATCGTATTAGAAAAGAAACATGCATCTATACTTTTTATAGCGATTACATATTCTGTATTCAGTGGAATACTTTTTTCTATATTCAGTGGAAAAAAATAAGTTTATTCTAAAATACATTGAGTCCAGAAGTGTTAACATCTCAGATTTTTGATGAAACATACAGTTGCTGTGAAATATTGGCGCACTCGGACAATACAGCGGAGCAAAATGTTATTTACTCCAAATTACACTATAGGCACCTGCAATTTATCAGTATTGGGTGTGATAACATTTGAAACCCATTTTTTGGTACTGCGTAGTAAATCCAACAAATTCACCCGTGAAATCAGTTTTGATATCAGCTCGTGAACTTAGCTCGATTTTAGATGGTGTTTGATTCATGCTCGTGGATAACGGATTTTTTTCGTGGAATTAATTTGAACGCGCTCCAACAGCTCCAACTGTTCTAACGGGAATACTTTCAACGGTTCTGAGGATAAGGGAGACTACGATACCGGTATTGCAGAAAAAAGACTAGAATTACTGTGTGGAACCAGTTAGCTAAATGTAAATATCCATAAAATTATATATACCTTATAGTTTAGAAGTCGGTTTTACTGTTATTTAATTTAATTGATATTTGACAACGATTGCTTAGCTACGGTAGCTAGCTATGTAAGAGCTACTGTAGCGTAGATATCTGACGAAGTAACATTCCTTAGCTAGCAGTAGCAGTGGCTTGCTAATGTCAGTAAGCTAGCTAACGTTTATTGCATTTTTGGCGATTTAATTCAGAACAATAATACAGTTGGCTTGCTGTCAAACTTAGCTAGCGGTATATATTTTCATTAGCTACAGTACCAATATGCACTTGATAAATTGTGAATTACTTTATTTCTTATTACAACCAGCCGGCAATATGGAGCTCGAAGAGGCACTCCTCATCCCTATCAATCCCAACAACTTCCCCGCTAAACTGTGGCGTCTGGTGAATAACCCCAAAAATCGATCAATACGTTGGGATCCCTGTGGTGAGGGTTTGATAATCGACCAGCAGTTGTTTGAAGCAGAGCTGCTGTCACCTCAGAAGCAAACATTTGACAAAATTGACATTTTTAAAACGACTAACTTCACAAGCTTCAACCGCCAGTTGAATCTTTATGGGTTCAGGAAGGTGGTTCATGGCCCTGGGGCCTCTGAGAAGAATGATGTCTCATCTCCAACAGACGGGATACAGCACCATTTCCACAACCCCAACTTCAAACAACATCGTCCTGAGCTGCTGGTGAATCTAAAGAGGCTGACAAGCAAAAATAAGGCAAAGATGGAAGCTGGCCTAGAAGTGAACTGCCGGCCTGCGGCAAATCGTTTCCATGTACTCTTGGCTGATGGTGGGGAGGACAAAGACAAAGAGAGGAAAAGAGGAGAGAAAAGAGGTTCATTCAAATTGTCAATCAGTAAATGAAAGCATTCTTATTTCTGCCTTAAATGGGTTAATATGTATTATTTTTACTGTACTATTAGCATAAAAACTGGCTGGCAAAAATTACCACCCTAAATCACAATGGACTAGCCAGGCCATGGGGGGAGGGGCGCAAAAGGGGGAAACTTGTGCCCCCCCAGTTTTGTTTCCCCATGATACTCAGAATTTTGCAATCATTCTGTTTCCACAGGTTCCATGTTTGTTGGTCAATTGCACCAACCTTCTCCTTACCAACAGTACCACCAAAGCAGAACCCAGCCCGTGAAGGAGTTTGATCGGACTCCTGTCCCACCTTTCAGCTGGATCATGGATCACAAGGGTGCCTCCTCCCCTACCACCTTTTACACAGACAAGGGAATTCCCATGTCTGTCATCCACCGGTTTCCTTCAGAAACGTCTTGCACCATGCAGTCGGGTCCATCCACTTTACACATCCCGGAGGGTTCACAAAGCTTACCCAGCCTTGGGCCCAAGTTCAACTGCTTGATTCCTCAACATACCCAGTACCGACCTGGGTTTTATTCTCCTGGTAACTATAATAGTTACTGTAATAAACCTTAACATGGAAGCACCTGTTATTTTAACACCAAAATATTTTTTTTATCATGAACTGTCATTGAAGTCTAAATAACATGGGCTAATAAGTGTTTATTTGTAAAAACAAAAATATATAATATGTTTGTTTTTTGCAAATGAACTCTACCCGATAAATGTCTTTAGTTCAAATTTTAAGTGCATAAGACTTGTGCACTGTACTGTATATATATACAGCTCTGGAAAAAAATTAAGAGACCGCTGCACCTTTTTCTTTCCTTTCCAAAAAAGTTGAAAAGGAAGTTTTTGAGTTAGGAACATAAGGGTTAAAATTAAGAGACCACTGCAAATTGAACGCTTCTGTTCCTCACTCAAAACTTTCCTTTTCAACTTTTTTGGAAAGGAAAGAAAAAGGTGCAGTGGTCTCTTAATTTTTTCCAGAGCTGTATATACACAGTACAGTCAAACGTTTGGACACACCTACTAATTCAAGGGTATTTCACCTGGAATGCGTATTTCACCTTGAAGGAGTTCCCACATATCCTGTACACATGGCTGCTTTTGTTCACTTTGTGGTACAAATCATTCCAAACCTCAGTTGGGTTGAGGTTGGGTGACTGGAGGTTAGGTCTTCAGATGCAGCACCATCACTCTGCTTCATGGTCAAAAAGCCCTTACACAGCCTTCCAACATGATGAAAATAGTAAAGCTAAATAAATTCCCTTGAATGAGTAGTTGTGTCAAAACTTTTGACTGGTATTTTCCCTCAAAAACCTCTCTCTCTCGCTCTCGCTCTCTCTCTTTCTCTCTCTCTCTCTCTCTCTCTCTCTATATATATATATATATATATATATATATATATATATAGTTGTGCTCATAAGTTTGCATACCCTGGCAGAAATTATGGAATTTTGGCATTGATTTTGAAAATATGACTGATCATGCAAAAAAAACTGTCTTTAATTAAAGGATAGTGATCATATGAAGCCATTTATTATCACATAGTTGTTTGGCTCCTTTTTAAATCATAATGATAATAGAAATAACCCAAATGGCCCTGATCAAAAGTTTACATACTCTTGAATGTTTGGCCTTGTTACAGACACACAAGGTGACACACACGGGTGAAAATGGCAATTAAAGTTTAATTTCCCACACCTGTGGCTTTTTAATTTGCAATTAGTGTCTGTGTATAAATAGTCGATGAGTTTGTTAGCTCTCACATGGATGCACTGAGCAGGCTAGATACTGAGCCATGGGGAGCAGAAAAGAACTGGCAAAAGAGTTGCGTAACAAGGTAATGGAACTTGTTAGATGGAAAAGGACATAAAAACATATTCAAAGCCTTGCAAATGCCAGTCAGTACAGTTCAATCACTTATTAAAGAAGTGGAAAATTCAGGGATCTCTTGATACCAAGCCACGATCAGGTAGACCAAGAAAGATTTCAGCCAAAACTGCCAGAAGAATTCTTTGGGATACAAAGAAACACCCACAGGTAACCTCAGGAGAAATACAGGCTGCTCTGGAAAAAGACGGTGTGGTTGTTTCAAGAAGCACAATACAACGATACTTGAACAAAAATGAGCTGCATGGTCGAGTTTCCAGAAAGAAGCCTTTACTGCCCCAATGCCACAAAAATATCCGGGTACAATATGCCCTAAACACCTTGACACGCCTCACTGCTTCTGGCACACTGTAATTTGGAGTAACGAGACCAAATAGAGATTTATGGTCACAACCGTAAGCGCTATGTTTGGAGAGGGGTCAGCAAGGCCTATATGGAACAGAATACCATCCCCACTGTGAAGCATGGTGGTGGCTCACTGATGTTTTGGGGTGTGTGAGCTCTAAAAAAAATTGATGGCAAGATGAATGCAGCATGTTATCACAAAATACTGGCAGACAATTTGCATTCTTCTGCACGAAAGATGCGCATAGGACGCTCTTGGACTTTCCAGCACGGCAACGACCCTAAGCACAATGACAAGTTGACCCTCCAGTGGTTACAGCAGAAAAAGGTGAAGGTTCTGGAGTGGCCATCACAGTCTCCTGACCTTAATATCATCGAGCCACTCTGGGGAGATCTCAAACGTGCGGTTCATGCTAGACGACCAAATACTTTGCATGACCTGGAGGCATTTTGCCAAGATGAATGGGCAGCTATACCACCTGCAAGAATTTGAGGCCTCAGACAACTATTACAAAAGACTACACGCTGTCATTGATGCTAAAGGGAGCAATACACAGTATTAAGAACTAAGGGTATGCAGACTTTTGAGCAGGGGTCATTTCATTCTTTTCTTTGTTGCCATGTTTTGTTTTATGATTGTGCCATTCTATTATAACCTACAGTTGAATATGAATCCCATAAGACATAAAAGATATGTAAACTTTTGAGCACAACAATATATATATATATATATATATATATATATATAGCTCCGGGAAAAAATGGGAGACCACTGCACCTTTTTCTTTCCTTCCCAAAAAAGTCGAAAAGGAAGGTTTTAAAAAAAAAAAAGGAACAGAAGGGTTAAAATTGAGACCACTGCAAATTGAACGCTTCTGTTCCTCACTCAAAACTTTCCTTTTCAACTTTTTTGGAAAGGAAAGAAAAAGGTGCAGTGGTCTCTTAATTTTTTCCGGAGCTGTATATATATATACAAACACACTTCCATTCAAAAGTTTGGGGTCACTTAGAAATGTCCTTGTTTTCGAAAGAAATGCATATTTTTTGTCCATTAAAATAACGTCAAATTGATCAGAATCGCAGTGTAGACATTGTAAATGTTGTAAATGACTATTGTAGCTGGAAACAACTGATTTTTTAATGGAAAATCTACATAGGCGTACAGAGGCCCATTATCAGCAACCATCAGTCCTGTGTTCCAATGGCACGTTGTGTTTGCTAATCCAACTTTATCATTTTAAAAGGCTAATTGATCATTAGAAAACTATTTTGCAACTATGTTAGCTCAGCTGAAAACTTGTGCTGATTAAAGAAGCAATAAAAAAAATTGCCAAGTAAATGAAGTTCTCGTACAATGCTATGTACTACTCCCTTCCCAGAATAGTGCAAACTGACTCTAAAAAGAATAGAAAGAGAAGTGGGAGGCCCCGGTGCACATCTGAGGAAGAGGACAAATACATTATATTGTCTAGTTTGAGAAACAGATGCCTCACAGGTCCTCAAATGGCCGCCTCATTAAATAATACCAGCAAAACACCAGTCACAATGTCAACAGTGAAGAGGCGACGCTGAGATGCTGGCCATCTGGGCAGAGTTGCAAAGAAAAAGCCATATCTCTGACTGGCCAATACAATGAAAAGCTTTAGATGGGCAAAAGAACACAGATACTGGACAGAAGAAGATTGGAAAAAAGTGTTGTTGCCAGACAAATCTAAGTTTGAGGTGTTCGGATTACAAAGAAGAACATTTGTGAGACGCCGACCAAATGAAAAGATTCTGGAAGAGTGCTTGACGCCAACATTCAAGCATGGTGGAGGCAATGTGATGGTCTGGGGGTGCTTTGGTGGTGGTGAAGTGAGAGATTTGTACAGGGTAAACGGGATCTGGAAGGAAGGCTATCACTCCATTTTGCAACACCATGCCATACCCTGTGGATGGCGCTTGATTGGAGCCAATTTCCTCCTACAACAGGACAATGACCCAAAGCACAGGACAATGCCAAAGCACAGCTCCAAACTATACAAGAACTATTTATGGAAGAAGTAGTCAGCTGGTATTCTGTCTATAATGGAGTGGCCAGAACAGTTACCAGATCGCAACCCTATTGAGCTGTTGTGGGAGCAGCTTGACCGTATGGTACGTATGAAGTGGCCATCAAGCCAATCCAACTTGGAGGTGCATGGGGTGAAATCAGATTACCTCAACAAATTGAGAACTAGAAGGCCAAAGGTCTGCAAGGCTGTAATTGCTGCAAATGGAGGATTCTTTGACGAAAGCAAAGTACACAGAACACAATTATTATTTCAATTAAAAATCATTATTTCTAATCTTGAAAAATAACAGTATTTCCTAATCAGTTTGCTATATTTCCTGTTCAAACTCATTTCATGTATGTTTTCATGGCAAACAAGGACATTTCTAAGTGACCTCAAATTTTGAACAGTAGTGTATATATAAATAACGTTATTTTTTTCAGCATCTGTGTGCCAATGCTCCCTCCCGGGCTCAATGAACCCGGACAGCCATGTTGCACATCAGACAACTCCCTCTTACTCCCATTATAACTATTACCAGGTACAGTAGGTGGGAATCTACCTATACATCATATGGTTAAAAATATAGGGTGCAGATAAGCTATTGATGTCATCATACAAATTTCTGTTATAAAATTGAAGTATTCAGATTTTCTGGGGGCCAATTTGAATGTTTTATTTTACATGATGCAGTGGGGAACGATAGAAGAGTGAGGTTTTTGCTGAAAGCACTGGTCTGAATTCAGCCTAGGCCACTAAATGTATATTTTTAATCTACTTTCTAGCCAAACTGTCCTGTGGGCTTTCTATATCCTGGCATCCAAAGCCCAGACTGGAAGAGCGGTGAAAACCAGGAGGCCAAGAAGGGTGATGTCAACCTGGACACAGTCTTCCAGATAGTGGACGAATTACACCACAGTTCCCCAAAGATACGCATGGTCAAAGTGGAGACACCAGAGCTCCAGCAGCTGGTCCTGGCCACCTCTACATCATCGGGGCCTCAGCCTGCCATGCACAGCTCCCCTTACACTGTCACCGCCTCTTCCCAACTTGACTCCTCTGTCAATTTGAGCTCTCTGCCTGACCCTAAAGTGATGGATGCAGGCCCCCGTGGACCCATCATTATACCAGCCCCAGGGAATGCTCCACATAAGGGAATTGCCATTTCTGTTTGTAATCCCACAGCCGAGCAGCCAGTGAAGGAGGAGGAACTGGTGCTTATTGATGCCTACCAGAAAGTAAGCTAGCCAAGCATGGTTAAACCTGGAACATTGCATTTGAGATTTTGGTCATTCAATAGATGCTCTCGTCTTAAACAACTAACAATTTGTGGATGCTTTATCTATCAGAATTACTTCTTTGCCAAAAATGGGCAAATTTAAAGACATTGCAATTACAACATAAGTTATTATATAATATACAGTTAACCTAGCACTATATAAAACTGATAGGGTGATTTACAGTGAAGATATACAATCAAGAAACAAACGAGCATACCTGTGCTCATTAGGATGACATTTTTGAATTTGAGATTAAATTTAGAATTGTGAGTGCAAAGAAAAACCGAAGGTACCAAAGTCATAATAATGAACATGTGTCTTATGGATCATTCCCAGGGCTCAGATACAGCATTAGAGTTCATTACCACGGTCAAGGAAATAGAGGTGGTGGACACAGAGGTCTACAATGTTCTGAATGACGTCACTGTTTGCAGCCTCAGTCAGGAGAACAAGAGCGCCAGACAGCAAACTAAATCTCCTGGTAAGACAAGCGTCTACAGCACCTCCCATGCTTCTGCTTTTGTGACCTGGTTGCCCTTGGTGAAACATTTTGTGTTTCAATGGGACTCTGCCTGGGTAAATAAAATATTGACAGAGGGAATCGATTTGTGGGTAACCGCCCCGTGCCCCACCTTTTCCCCCGAAGTGGATGGTCCCACTTCCATTCTGCCTTTCATGTTTCTTTACCTCTTCCCGCATGTTTTTGTGGTGACCCCATTTTTCACTGTCAGTAGTGAATGATAATTCATCAAACTTTATCCGTTAAACGTCCATGCCAACCATTTACTCATACAGTTGCATGGGGACATTCTCTACATTTTGAGTTATACAGTGTTTTGGAGTGGCCTACTATGCTGTTTTGAGAGAGTTTATTTGAATTAAAATGTTGTTAAACTCTAGTGTACCTGAGTTTAATTTCAGTCAAATCCCATATTTGCCTAAAGGCATGCACTGTTGAGTTGAAGCAACATGATAAAAAGATCACGTTTACATTTTTAGTTTCTAGCACTTCAGCATAAATCCAAGAGGATTTAAAATGTGTGCATTCATCTTAAAATAGGTAGGTAATAGGTGTTGTTTTGTTCCTTAAAGTAGGCTTGCTACTTGGCAAAGGAGCCTATTCTCCTAATAGCTGATGCAGAGACCCAGCAATAGATAGAGAATCCCCCATATGGGTCATTCTCAGCAAGTGTCATTTATAACAACATTTCTTCTTGGATTACCAAGACTAGGATCTGTACTAATCTATTTCATAAAGATTATTTTTATTTTTTTTATTTGTATCAGGCATAGTGTTTCCACATATACTACAAAATTCTTCAAGTGACAACTATGAGGAGTAAATTGAGGGTATTATGACAAAACTAATTTGCATTTTTTCATTTCATCTTTTAGATCTGAACTCGTTGGTTGAAGTGGCATGCACACAAGAATGTTGACTATAGTCCAAACAGGATGTTTCATGTGTTCAGGTTTGCTACGCAGGTCAAGAGATTCTTAGATTCCATCATAGGTTCTTGTTGAAATTATTTCAATGTTACTTGTTTGTCACTGATAGAAAAATCTATTTTTCTGATAGTACACATTGGACATTGGATGTGGTTCAGCCTGTTCTAATTTATTCTTATTTGTATTCTTATTTTATATATGTTTTACAGAATTGTAATTGACATATCACAAAATAGTTTTTCTTGTAAATGTTTAATATATATTTTTATTTTCATGAAAGCATAACGCTTTGTTATTTTTAATTTAAAGTTAATTCCTTTAATGTTTCTTCAGCGTTTGTCTTTGACACCAAAGTGACCCTTTTACATACATTGAAATGCAAAAGAACCTATTTTAAACTTAAGTCGTTTTGAAATAATTTTAGACATAATTGGTTTATTATGATTAAAAATGATTGTGATTAGCATTGCATCTTATTGATTATTCTCTTCTAAATGCGATCAAATGTGGCACTTGGTTGTTACCAGTCTTTTCCGCTGAAGGGCGCCCCATGTCGCCTTTGGTCTGGGTGTGGGGGGAGAATGTGCACCCGGCTGCTCGTGCTCCACCCTCGGTGACAGACAGTCAGCAGGTAGACAGTCAATGAGATCCCAGGGGAGGGAGACTTGGGGAGCTATCTTCGGGACTGTACGGTCTTTTCCCACTTTATTTTTTCATAATGAATACCAATATAAGTGTTTTAACGACTTGCGTTCAAGCGATTTTACATTTGTTGTACTTCAGATAACTTTTCTGTAACTCGTGGCCATAAGTTTATATTTCTGTTTTTCGGCATTCGCGAGAAAATTTCGTTTCAGAATTTTTCTGATTTTTTAAGTTAGGCGTAGAACTCGTGAATAACACGTTTTTAGAATGTGGCAAATATATAACCTGTTTTAGATGCGTAGCAGTTGAAGGTTACAATTTTGGTCGGCTGCAGAAACTACACGTGATTTCTACTCACTATTTAAGTAGTTATAACGCGTCAACTTGCAACAGTTATACTGGATTAGTTAAACATTTGAAGAATTCGAAAAGCTCCAGTCTCAACTTAATGGTGGCGTTTTTGTTGAAAGTTGGGTCGCCGCGGAGCCTATAAAAGTTACTGTTGCGTTTACGTCCTTATACTGTATGGTTGGCTTTCATCTTGGAATCCGTCTTATCAAAATCAACCTGACTTGGTTCCTCTCGGTTTCTTAAGTTCGGCAAAGCCTCCCATTCGTTTTGAAACCTCAGGCTGTATGCTACAACGTGGTGGGGATATGTTCACAAAGTCCAGCGTAAAGAACAGTAAGGGGATTTGCTTTTGAGGTACTTTGGCAACTTCTAGCATCTGGAGTCCCTCGGTGAGATTTTACAAATGTGTTCCTGATCTGAAAATGTCACATGGAATACCAGTATATTGGATACAATTTTTTAACCAAGCGTGTCTGTAACAGTGGTGCTGAAAGAGATTTGGCCGCGGAATGAAGTAGCAACATTGTTGCAAAAGGTTTATTGAAGTCTCTTGCCAGTGGTTGAAGAGTGCAAAACCAGCCGTATCGGATGTGTCCGGACTGAACCGCTGTCTATGACAACTTCAACCTGATTGTTAAAAAACAAGGACTGAGGCTCTGTTTATCTCATGTAACGATCGTGTTGAATGTGATGAGCGGAATCAAAGTACTGAACTTCAGGCGACGCAATTCAAATTATTGCTTTGATGTTCTCGAACGTATGCAAGCAATGTCTGGCCTCTCCTGTTAGTGATACCGGTTTACCACATTATCTAAATTCTTATAAGGCTAAGTATGTTTTATTTGTTTTGACGGTAGCAACTTCATATTTTCGCAGCACGTACGCGTTCTGATTTTTCTCTTATCAAATATGTGGGCAGCTTTTTTTGGCTTGTTAATTAACTTGTTTGACCTGCAGTGATAAGGCTGTGAGCATGAAAACTTTGGATTAAATCTGTTTTTCGAATCATTTCTACGGGGTCCTACAATTTTTAAAACGCTAAGCGGAGGACCGGCATTGGGCCTTATATATTTTTTTCCCTGAATCAACTCCGCTGGTTGCCAGCTTTGAAGTCCAAGATGTGCGGCCGGAGCCCGCCGCTACAGCCGATCCAATGACCGTTCCCCAGCGGCGACTGGCCGGGCTCTGGCCGTGGCTGCTCATGGCGGCCCTGCAGGTGGTGTTCGGCCAGACGGGCTTGGAACTGGCGGCGGCGGTGGAGACGGAGCGCTCGGACCCGAGGGCTGTCATCAAGGTGACACTTCTGAAACACGAGCCCACGGGGAAGCCCATCATTCTGGAAGGGCTTTTCGTTGGAGGGAGCGCCGGTAATGCAGAGGGGAAGCTCATGCAGGTACGTGTAGGGATCATAGTACTTCCCTGGTCCTCTTGATCATGCAGTGTAATTCAAGTTAGGTTAATCGGTTGCTGGCTACATTTTCTTTATTTGCTTTAAATAACTTTCATACGTTTACAAAAGACTGGGTACTGAGTTAAAATATGCCATGCTTATTTGATAAATTCTGTTATTATGACCTTGCGATATGGTCGATGCTTGGTAGTTACTTGTGAAACATACTCCAGAACACCACTTAAGGCATCATGCCTATCAGATCTGATGGTTATGGCTTGTCTTGACAGCATTTGGTTTTCACCATGTTTGCCTACCTGTCTGTCTTCACTTAAGCACATTCAATGTGGCTGTTGTGAACTAACACTGTGCCTTATCCTAAACCACAAATCCTTTAGGTCAACTTTTTGTCATTTTGTTGATTTCAGTCGAAAGTCTATAGGATTTAGGGTACCTTATTGGTAATTACTGAAAATGTTATTAGTTGCTTTGTAACGTGCTTTTTCTGTGATGAATAGCAACGTTCCTCCAAAAAAACGGTGTTGACATACATATATATATGGCTTTTTCTTTTAATTTTATTTGCCTAGCCATTTCCATTTGTCTTGTACCTGCCTGCCAATAAAATTCTGGTTAGGGTGAGCGCCAACTTCTCCACCCAAACCTTTTTTTAAGTTGGTAGATTTATAGTCCTCTAAATTATTAAAGCAAACCAAGCTCTGAAGTTGCCAGCAAAACTCACTATTTAAATGTTCAGAATGGCTGGAAAAGTTTCTCAGACTTTTTTCCTCTGGATTGAAGATCACAAAGCTTTTGCTCATATGTTTGTTCTCTCTCTACTATCTCTGCTCTACTTGTGGCGAACAGGGTCATCCGGTAAAGGGTGCAGGTTTAATCAAGTTAGATGAAAGCCAAAATGATAGGCATGTTATTCTGCTCCAGCACTGCTGATGCCTGACAGATCTCACTACGCCTGGATGGGCATTCTATGTATTGTCCTACCACATCATAGGTCGTAATACTTCAGTCAATGGCAGTCACTGACGTGGCACACATCCATTGGTCTGCGCAGAGAAAAGCGACCAATGTCGGCAGGATCACATATTGTACATGACAGAGCCAAATATAATTGGCTACTATTACATTACTGTTAGCCAAAAACAGCACAGCATTTGGTACTGTCATGTACAATATCTGTTCCTGCCGACATTAGTCGCTTTTCCCTGCGCAGAACCAAACATAATTGCCTCCTATTACATTACTGTTAGACAAAAACAGTACAGCATTTTTCTCTCATGTAGCCAAAACTCCACAGGGTGCACCACTAGGGAAAAATACACAGCTAGGCTAAATGCTACAGTTTGTCAATAACATCTGGTCTAAAAACTGCTCACTGTACTTCATTTGAAAGAAAACTGTGGGCTACTTTAAAACAACGCTGTATGACTCTAACTCAAGAACATATAAATGTGTATCCCCATGAAACTGATTGAGATGGTTGGTACACAGATGCTGCATGAAGCTGCAAGACGTTTACCCCTGTGACAAATAAATGCAGAAAAAGATATAACTCACGATTGAAACTTAGAAATGTGAAGGGAGAGAGACCGCAAAACTTTATTCATTACCTAGTATATCTAACGATGTTTAGACCAAGGAGAAAAAAAGGTTGTGCGTCCACTGGCTTTAGATTTTAGAACTGAACATTGCAATTTAACACCAAAAAACGCATCACGTTACATTGTTTCTGAACACTTCTTATATTTTAGTAGCTCGTTTGTGCCCTTGCTGACTGCTTTGTTGTAGACGTGGATTTTCCTGCGACTCTGCAAACCAATCTCTGTGGTACACATTTTGGATTCATCCATGGGTTAGGGCTGTCGGGGAACCAAAGACAAGCTGAGTCCAGTTTTTCCAGTGTGATGGGAAAGGGACAGATATGAGGTGGTGCAGGGGCTCGTCTGTCCTCACACACCAGGTGCAGGAGGCCTTTTTGAATGAACCAGAGGCTGCTGCGTCAGCCTGCCGTCGTTGATGAGGAATTACATGGCCTCTTCCACGTGGGGAATGTCCCATGTCAGACATGCTAGTGAAAAGGACATGCTAGTGAAAAGGAGTAGAGTGGACTTCATATCGACAACATGCTTAGAAGATAGATTGGCTGTAAGCGCGTCTGTGTGTGTATTTGTGTGTGTTTCTGCGTCTGTGTGCACGTGCTTGTGTCTGGGTGTGTCTGTAGTATTCATTCTTGATAGCTTGTGTCTGTGGGTGTGTCTGTAGTATTCATTCTTGATAGCGTGTGTCTGTGGGTGTGTCTGTAGTATTCATTCTTGATAGCTTGTGTCTGTGGGTGTGTCTGTAGTATTCATTCTTGATAGCTTGTGTCTGTGGGTGTGTCTGTAGTATTCATTCTTGATAGCATTTGTCTGTGGGTGTGTCTGTAGTATTCATTCTTGATAGCATGTTTCCTAAGAGGTGCATTGAATAATTGTTCTGCTGAGAAGATCAGAGGAGTAGTTCAGCTTTCCGGGTCTTTGTTCATTTACATTGAGGCAATGGGGCCATTCATCCCTTTCCTTTTATACACCGCAGTGTTTCTGCCATATCTCAGCTGAGATCTGAATGATAACCTTTGAACTGGACTTGAAGGAGTATTGCGACAACAGCACCGTGGTCACGTTTGGGCTTCAGTCAATGTCTTTGTGGAAGCAGTCCCTGAATTCCTGTCTTACTGAATCCCAGGTGTCTTCTTGGCTCCCTGTATGGCGCAGCATTCCGACTGTCCTACAGCACATGTGGAAGGCCTCGTGGTGGAGTGGGATGTGGAAGGCCTTGTGGTAGCGTGGGATGTGGAAGGCCTCGTGGTGGAGTGGGATGTTGA
>JACXGI010010612.1:6105-27215 GCA_016801175.1 Esox masquinongy
TAAGGACCATGGTATCCCTGTTCTTAATTGGCCAGCAAACTCGCCTGACCTTAACCCTATAGAAAATCTATGGGGTATTGTGAAGAGGAAGATGCGATACGCCAGACCCAACAATGCAGAAGAGCTGAAGGCCACTATCAGAGCAACCTGGGCTCTCATAACACCTGAGCAGTGCCACAGACTGATTGACTCCATGCCATGCCGCATTGCTGCAGTACTTCAGGCAATAGGAGCCCCAACTAAGTATCGAGTGCTATACATGCTCATACTTTTCATGTTCATACTTTTCAGTTGGCCAACATTTCTAAAAATCCTTTTTTTGTATTGGTCGTAAGTAATATTCTAATTTTCTGAGATACTGAATTTGGGGTTTTCATTAGTTGTCAGTTATAATCATCAAAATTAAAAGAAATAAACACTTGAAATATTTCAGTTTGTGTGGAATGAATGTATACATTATACAAGTTTCACTTTTTGAATGGAATTACTGAAATAAATCAACTTTTTGATGATATTCTAATTTTATGACCAGCACCTGTACAAATAAACCCAGCTCCAGATTATCTGCCTCAGTTTCCTTGTATCTATAGATAGGAAAGCTTGGAGGAATTTGTTTACTGGAAACTGACTACTTCCATTGGATAAATGCCTCACGTTAGCTGGATTCATTTGCATAATATTGACTGAGGCCCAACTTCATGACACGCTGAAACAGCTCAAACGGCCACATGGCCATCCCGAGATGCTTTGCGCAACCGTCAACAATGCCTTGACGCTATTCATAGAAAATGAATTGCATCTATCCGAGGCAGTGGCCGCGCCGGAACAGTGGACGTGCACTGTAAGGCAGGAAACTGGTTGGGGCTGCAGGCCGTTAGGGGGCTCCTGAGGGCTGACAAACTTTACTCCAAAGCAATGTCTCAAAATGTGGCAATCACGGTGACTGCAACCCCCTCCCCCTTAAACAACCAATGGACGATTTTTAATGACATCTCAGTAGGAAACCTCCCTAAAGGTGACCCCACAAGGTACCTGCAGGTTTCAGCAAATTAAATTTAAGACTTCTTAAGATGTTCTTAATGCCACTACAAATTCAAGACCAATTTCACAACAACACCCTACGCAAAATACATAAGGACACCAATTCGACTAAAGTGCCCACTGTTGTAAGCCCAGTGCTAACTAGGGATGTCATGAGAACCGATACTTCAGTACCAAGTCGATGCCAAAATTCTGAAAACATGACGGTACTCGTTTTTGTACAGTTCCGTAGGTACCGGGGATCCAACACGTGAAAGATGGCGGCAAGTGCAGCTACAGCTCCGCCTCGACTTGTCGAAAAGAAAAACATTAACAGTCGTGTATGGAAGTACTTTGCGTTCGAGGCGGATGATTAGAGAGTAATAAATTCACTAAAACCAGTATGCAAACTATAAGGTGGAAAGACTTCCAACTTAGCGAAGCACCTCAAAGACAGACATCCAGATTTACTGTTGCTATTTTTATGTACAGCAATTTAGTTTGAGCTGGACATTTCATACAGTTCCTCAACTTGTGTCTGGTGCTTTTCTTATTTTAAGGCCATTTGCCAGTGCTGGACTTGATACTTGGAGCCTGATCAGTGTTCTACTTATTCCAATCTATAGCCTATGTCTACCTTTTTATTATTATTATTATTTTCATGTCTGTGCCATAAAAAGTTGATTGATTGTATTTTAAGGACAGTACTGTTTTGTTTTAAATACTTGAATGCTACATGCCAATGTTCTTTTTTGTAATGTTAATAGTTTTTTTTTCATTTTATGTATTACTTGAAGGCTATATGCCACTGTTGTTGTTTTTTTGTAATGTTCAAATGTATTTATTAAAGGAGTGTATGTTGAAGTACATGGGATTTATTGCTTGATTTTGGTTTTTACCGTGGTATCGAATTGGTATTGAGAATCGTGGAATTTCACTGGCATTGGTATTGACTATTAAATATCTGGTATTGTGACATCCCTAGTGCTAACAATAACTGGCTGTACTTCTGTTGTCTGTGATACGACCAAACAAAACTGAGAAATGCTAGGCGTTTGTTGGAGGCTTTTCGCAGTGTTTTTGTTATTTTTTTGTTTCTCATACTTCATATGCGATTCTACAGATTAAATTCCCATAAATGTACCAAGTTTGAAACTTCTTGCTAAAAACACAGTGGGCTTTGTTTTCTTTCCCTTCAACAGATCTCTACCACTAAGCAAAGTTGCTGTTGTCCAACAACTTCTGATCAATAGCTAGCTAAATTACCTAGCTTGGTACTAGCTAGTTATCTACCTCATTAACAACCATGTTGGGAGAAAAGCTGCCAACCGTCACAAGTGTCTTGCTGACAATCTAACATTCTGACAGAATACGTGGTTTCCCACTCCGCGTGACAAGAGCTAAAATGCTTTCACAAACCACACATTAGGCTTATTTTTTGCATTGCCTCTTCACAATGCTAACAGTATTTAAAACATAATTATTCATTAGACAACGTTATCTAACGCAGACGTTATAGTTATTTGTGCTAACCTGACCATTAATATGACTTACTTGCTATTACTACGTTAGCAATATAGCTAGCTACCTCTAATATTAGCTTTTTACGTCAGGGCACTCGTAGGCTGAACTGTAACAGGTGACTTTCAGCCTACGAGTTGATAGGATGATGTTGACTAACAAAAGGTTTATATAGCTATTCAATAATAATATAACTGGCCGCATTTGATTTCATGGGGTTTCGCATTCTTTGACTGAGACCTGTATGCTTGTTTCAATTATTGTGTCCCCTTCCTTGTTAATTTGAATATTGTGAACATATCCTTCCACTGCATATTGCAATCCCTCGATTGCACATTGCAATGCCTCAATCTGGAGGATATCGGGCGGTATTACTTCAAAATGAATCACTTACACTGACCAGTAATATGCTACTTTTTTCCTCCATGCTTGGCTGTTTACAATAGTTGCCGCTTGCAAAAAAGCACAGCTTGATATGTGTAGCAACAGTAACTAAGATAGGCAGGGCTTTTGCAAAAGGTCAATTATGACTCGTACATGCATTGTACATTAATATTAAACATCTGTCATAGGGTGCTGCCAAAATTAATTTGTTGAAGTATAAAAGATATTTTTGAAAACCCTACAACGCCAATTGTATCATATTTGTGTCTGAAACCACTATTTTGTCAGGGCTCGCAACTAACTTTTTCCTCACTGTCCCGCAGTGCAATTTCAACTGTCCCAAACTGAACTTTACATGTCCCAAAATTAGAATACTTGATTTTCTTTTACATTTTTAAATACCAACATGGGTTTAGGTCATTTTCAACACCTTTTAAGTAATTTGTTTATTTCTGACACCGACAGATGACAAACCAAATTTGTTTAGTTATTAATTATTTAATTTATTAATTGAACCCTAGCTTTAATGACATAATATTTCATGGAGATGATGTTGAGATTCTATTCCAAAACTAGCTGCCCGGTTAAACAACATAACACCACAATATACTAAAAAGATTGTGTTCCCCGGACATTTTTTTGCTTCACCCACACTATCAACCTATAGTAACTAACAATCACATCAGCCAGCAAAATATGTATTTACCTGATCATAGCTCACACGGGTCTACCATACACTTGGGCGGCTAGTTAACAGATTTGTGTAGCTAGCTAGCGAGGTTGGTTCACGTTTGTGAGCTATGCTCAGACTAAGGCTGGTCATTTAGATACAGATCAAAATTACCATAGCAACTCCCAGAACATGCAACCTCAGTCTGCTGATGAAATTCACATTCAAATAACAATATAATGATTGTATTTTTAATAATGATTCTGCATTTACATGACCTAAATAGTTACGTTACATAATGCCTAGCCAGTCATCATTATTTCAAACCTGAATGTTTTACACAGCCTATTTTAGCTTTCTTTTGGCCCATAGCCAAAATCCAACCATAGAAAAGGGGATTATTTTGAAGACTTCCTGATTTATAATTGAAACCTGCATTTCTTTCCTATTTGGTTTACACAACGTTTATTGGACTGTAGGGGCCTGCGATACAGCAAAATTCGGGTTTGATCCGATATCAAGTAATACAGGGCCAGAATCGCCCATATCGATACCAATACCGATACTTTTTATTATTAAAAGCGGCTTACGTACTTTCATGTAGGGGAGAGCAGTGTGTCATGATTTATGAAGTAAATGCATCATCAATAGGATAAATCTGAATACATTTCCATGACCACTAAATGATATGCAATCATTGTAAAAGCGAGTGGTATAATTTCTACCTGCCAACTGAGGGGCTTTGTAAAAAGAAATGCTACATAAAGTAATGAAGACAGTTTTTTTTTTTTTTGTTTTCTACTGTTAATTAATCACATGCATGTTAAAACACATTACCGTTTTTAAAGGCAAATAACAAAAATATATGTTTTATTATTGTAAGTTGAATGTGCATATTTCAGGTTTGAGGTATATATTTTTCAGTTCCATTAAAATAAGTAAATTAGATAAGTTTCAATGGGCTGAAAATATTATTTGAATGTCTGAAAAAAGTCTATATTTAATCAGTCTGCTAAAGCAACAGCTAATGATGATCAAACAGTTAGTAATTAATGTATGTAACATTAACCAATGCTGAACATCTGATTTGACAAAAAAATATAAATTTCACTACTATATATAGGGTAACATGGGGCAACACGCCCCCTGGGGTAAGACCCCCCCCCATGTAACTCTCACAAAAAATGCAAACTGTCATCATTCTTTTTTCAACACCTCCTTTGGCTGCCACTAGTCATAATCAACTACAAATTTCCTCTGTATCATCACACCTTAGCCAACTATTTAAAATGTTTTCTTCTGTATCTCATTTTAAGGACTGCTGGGATTTAAAACATTGACTTATTTAAACGATAATAAGGTTAGATTAACTGTATGAAATGGTGTGTGAGGAAAATGTAAGAGGTGTAAAAAAACAGGCCCAATTCATAAAAACGCTAAGGCATTATCTTCTATTGGGATAAGATTCCCCGGGAGGCAACTAACCCCATGGGGGGGGGCATCTTACCCCAGTAGCTGGAAAAAATGCCTTTCCTAAAAAATACATTTTATTAAATACAAATTAATCTGTCAACTGTTGCCATTTATTTTACTTTATAATCCATTACCCTAAGCATAGCAATCAAACATACAACAAAATCACTTAACTTTTCTTTTTTGTTCCAGTAAATAGACATTGATCTTAGGGGGGGAGTTGCCCCATGTTACCCTACCTGAATATTCCTTACCTCTCTGAAATGACTGCCAGTGTACTCTGTCTCTGTGTTGGGGATCTGTCTGAGGCATTAACCTCCTCCCTTCTTTTCTGTTGCAGCTCAGAGTTCTCTTTCTCGTGGGTTTTCGTTATGTTTAAACATATTGGTGGTGTTGTCACTAGGGCTGTCACAATATCAGATTTTCACTAAATGATTATCGTGGCCAAAAGAATTCACGGTAATGATATTATCGCAGTATCTATAGAAAATTTGAAGAAAAAAAATGCTATCAGGCAGTCAAATTCATCTTCAACTTTGTTTAATGTGTTTTTTTTCTCTCTTTTTTGGCAAAAGAATTACACTCAAAATACGAGTGTATGCAGGTGGAGGGAGTCTGTAACCATAAATGTACAAATACAAAAATAAAAGCGTACAAAAAGAACAATGACACTTAATGGATAGTGAAAAGGCAACCTGATGAACTGATAGACAAAAGATCTACAAGGCCTAACATCAAGAGGAGTTTTTGGGAAAATACAAAACATTTTCTCCAAGTGAATAGGCTATGAAAAGGCGTTAATTCAAACACTAGTGTAAAGGTCCAGACTTGTAGTTTAAGGACATGCATGGTTTGTCCATGAATAAGCTATGGAAAAACCGAGAGGAGTTTTTTAAAAAATACAACGTCCTTTTTTCCATGTGAATAGGCTACAAAAACGGCACGTCTTTGCGGATCTTTCCCAGGGATTCTAGTTGGGCTAACGAGTTGATTTCAACGCCAGTGCACAGGTCCAGTCTACTTGTTTAAGCACATGCATCGTTTCTCTATAGTTGACATGAATAAGGTATTGAAAAACAGAGGGGTTTTTGGAAAAATACTACTTCAGTTTTGCCTAGTGAATACGATATTATCATGTGTATTATTAATATGATATCTATATTTCATTTTTTAAATATCACAGTTATCGTCAATACCGGTATATCGCAACACCCCTAGTTGCCACAGTAGCGAACAACCTTCATACAGTTCATACATTATAGTTCGCAATGTTTTTATGTACAGCTGTAAAATATCTCCACACGATGCTGCTCTTTCGTTCAGCCATGGCATTCATGCATGCAGTGAATGGAGGCCTGATCTCGGATTGGCAGTTGGTGCCGGTAGTCAGGGCGCACGCCTCGGCACACTGCATGTGCGACGGATATTTCCGTTCTACAGAGTCACAAGCAACTGCAGTAGAGCTGGAGAAGCACTTTTCACAGCAACAGAACGTTGTTTGCACAGTGACATTTCTACTCATTGATGAAATGGGCACAACTTAGAAGACAGAAACTGGTATCGATCCTACTGATGCTAGTATCGATCTTGTAGGCCTATCTGTAGTATCAATATTTTGGAATTGATCTGCCCACCCCTATTGGACAGTCCAAAGGCAGTAAGACACAATCCTATAGTTGCATCTTCCCGCTTTCATTCCCCCCCCCCCCATTTGCTAGCCAATATATCTATGTCACATTACAAAAACCACTCGCATCAAGACTGACAAGTTTCAGAAGAAAGTTCTTTGTTTCTGGCCATATTGAGCCTGTAATCGAGCCCACAAACACTTACCTTGAAGCTACTGAACTAGACTAAAGAAGGGGAACTTTACTACTTCTTTAAATCAGCACAACAGTTTTCAGCTGTGCTAACATAATTGCAAGAGTTTTCTAATGTTAGCTTTTTAAAATGTTATATTTGGATTAGCAAACACAACGTGCCATTGGAACACAGGACTGATGGTTGCTGATAATGGGCCTCTGTACACATATGTAGATATGCCATTGAAAATCAGCCATTTCCAGCAACAATAGCAATTTATAGCATTAACATTGTCTACATTGTATTTCTGATCAACTTGATGTCATTTTAATGGAAAAAAAAGCTTTTCTTTCAAAAACAATGACATTACTAAGTGACACCAAACTTTTGAACGGTATTGTACATCCATAATCAGTTAGTTGTGACAGAATTACAGACTTTTTTACCAAGTATTTGTGTGTGGGTTGAATAATAATGTAAGCAACAGTTTCAGTGGTTTTTCTTACAAATATTCCTCAACATTAAACCATTGTCACCTTACAATGATTGATGTTTAGTGTTTAAAAATAATTTTACATCAAACTGAACATTTTCATGTACCATTTCTAATTCAGTAAAACGAGAGAACTATTCAGGTGTCCGAATACCTTTACAAGGCACTCTATGAAAATCAAGCTACAATAAGGATGCAATGCAATGGTGGAATTTTAGAATCATCTTCAATATAAATACCCTATACTTTGACAGAAACAAACAGGAAATCATGCCATGTTAGGACTCCCTGTTATTCTAAACTTTCCTATGCATTTCCTAGACCAGGCCTTACTTGAAAACTAGATCTCTCTGTTTAAATACAAAGAACGTTAAAAAATAGGCAAATTTAAGAACTTACCATGTTCATATTTTCTTTAAACATTTCACTTATGTTCATCCATACTGGTCCAATGAACATGTTAAATGAACATATAAGAACGTAATTTTTTGAGCGAGCAAAACAGTTAATGAAACCAAACATAGCCTAGCCTACCCTACAGAAATTAACTATTTTGTCGCACGTCAGCTACATCTTCTTGGCGTTATTGTAAAACATGGTTGAAATGTACAAAAACTATTAATCTGGCACGCAGTTCTGATGTCTTTCTAAGATGGGATTTCAGAAGTTAACATCTCAATATAGTTCAGCATTATCTAGTCCAAATATGGTGTTGAATTGCTTCTGCATGTACAGTAATCATCATGTGTAATAATGTGAATAAATAATAACATTCCACTATTGTAGCTGATCGTTGTTGTGGCGAGCTTGTCATAGGCTAAAGATCAGAGCATCAACTAAATGAAATGAAAAAACGTTTAGATCCAACTATCCGGTAATAGCCTTGACTGTGGTTATTAACATACCATGTTTTGATTACATCTGATTAACTCACACTATGCGCGTGTACCACCAGTTCCTAGTCATATGCCTGGGTGTTTTACGAAATCATGCTAAAGTAGCTAGCTTACTAGCATTAGCTATCAAGCAAGCTAACTAAACTATCTAACTTAACTATATTACCAAAGCAAACATTTGCAATATACATCAACATTTGGAACATAACAGAAGCTATTTAGTTCATAAAATTACATTACATGATGTGTACCTGGATAAGCTTAACTTAGCTCTTCATGCGCATGCTGAAAAACACTGACATACATAGCATACATGTCTTGGCGGCTCGAAACATGACAGCTGTCACTTGATTTTCACGCATTTCTCACCTGCAAGATTACCGAGCGGATCAGCGCGTTGACAGGCCCGGTGAAAGATTCTGTAACCCCGGCTCCCTGAAAACACCACAACACTATGCCCCCTTTACTAAAGATGGTGAAGAAATCCAGCATCTTGCCACTACTTTCACAAGATTATTACGGTAAAGAAAACAAGCACTAATAAAAATGTAAATGGAAAATAAAACACTAAGTTAATTATTCGATAAATGTTTTAACTTCCTTCCAACTCCAGCAGGAAATGTAATCAGATATACAATATCATTTCCTCCTAAATCAAGCTACTGTAGCTATTTGGCTAATGTTACCTCTTCTAAAACTGTTTTAGACACGTCAGTTGCATAGCCAGGAAATGACGTTTTCTTCCGGGCTCTCTTCGCTATTCCGGCTGCAGTCTGAAGCAGTCGCCGAGTTTACTTGTTCTCAACCAATTTCAAGGATTGTGTTCGGATAAAAATTTCTTTCTTAGCAAATGAATTGTTTTAAGACAACTACTGTTATTAAATACTTTGCAATAATTATCAGCTTATTTAAAAAAGGTCACATTTTTCTAATGTCAGTGAAAGATAACAGATGTATATACAATCAATCAAATGTATTTATAAAGCCCTTTTTACATCAGCAGTTGTCACAAAGTGCTTTTACAAAACACCCAACCTTAAACCCAAAGGAGCAAACAGTAGTGTTGAATTTATACTGTATATTCATCATAACACAAGACAAATCAATGACCATTAGTTAACCTACTAATGGACATGTAAAAATAAAATAGGTTAAGTTCTTTCAATGGCTTCTCAACACAGTATTTCCATTATGCCCTATGTTAAATCTCACTCTGAGGAACTCATTGGAAGGGTACTTTAAAGTCATTCCTTAACAGGGAATGCAACATACGTTGTTCTCATTTTTGTATTAATGTCAGCATCAAACATTTGACAGATACAGTATAGTTTCTCTTCAGCTGATCTGGAAAGTATTCTTTAGAAATATTGCCTAATATGTGTAATATTACATCTGTCATCTGAGAGATATTGTAATTCCCCTTTCACCATGGTGATCAAAGCAGGGGAAAGGTTAGTTTTAATTAAATGCAGACAAAAGCAAGTTCATCCCCTTGAAAGTGTTATTTTTTTACATATTTGGACACATGGATATTTTAGCTAAATTCCAAGCATATTTACTGTTAAAAATAACAATTAACATATCACACAACATAATCAACTTCAAAACCATTTCTGTAATGAGAAAAAAAGGGTCTTCCTTTCCTGTGGCAGTCCTCATGAGAGCCATTTTCATCACAACACTTAAGACTGCACTTATTACGACTGCACTCAAAAGAAACTTTTAAAGATCTTGACATTTTCCATACTAACTGACCTTCATGTCTTAAAATAATAAGCTGTCGTTTCTATTTGCATATTTGAGCAATTCTTGCCATAATATGGACTACTACAGTACAGACAATGATGGTCTTCCTACCTACCTACTCAATTACTCAAATGCATTAAGAGGGAAAGAAATTCCACAAATTAACTTTTAACAAGGCACAGCTGTTAATTGAAATGCATTCCAGGTGACTGCCTCATGAAACTGGTTAAAAGAATGCTAAGAGTTTGCAAAGCTGTCATGAGGGTGGTGTTACAAACCCTGTGGCTCTAGCAGTCTAGGGTGGATGGTACAGAGTCCCGTAACATAAAACTCATGCAAATTAGTATAGTGAACTGGCACAGTGAGAACAAACGACACAGACAACCAAAGCTACCGTCAAACATAAAACATTTATTATAAACTCACGGTAAAGGGGGTATAGGGAAAAGGGGCTGAGCTGGACCCAAGAAATGAAATAATATTGTCCAAACACCCCTAAACTGAACTTGCCTGCCTCAAAAACCGCTTAGCTGACTACTAACCAATACAAAAATACAGAGGGTGGTCCGCTCAGGTCCAACTAGTGTTTTTAGACAGTTTTCCTACAGGTTGTGTATGCCCAAGGGCGACTTGCTAAAAACCCCTTTTCCCAGGGACAAACAAATCACACAGGTTAAACAGGGACTAAACAGCAAGCAATTGGCTAGACAACACCAAACAAAACACCACAGCAATACATACTCACATGAAACAGGAGAAAGTGAGATGTATGTGCTAAACTAAGGAATGAATGAAGTGTCTATCTATCTATCTATCTATCTATCTATCTATCTATCTATCTATCTATCTATCTATCTATCTATCTATCTATCTATCTATCTATCAAAAGGGTATGTATCTCAAGAGTGTCTATGTGGGGTAAAGAAAAAGAGTTACTCTGGGAGAACCAACTGACTGGGTTTTTAAACCAGGGATGTGTGATGTGATTGGGTACAGGATAAAAGGAACAGGTGGTGCAGTTAGGAGGAGTGTCCACTGATTGGTCCACCTCAGCAGTCAGGCGATGCACTCATGACTGCCAGGTGGGAAACACCAACGACCACAATCACGAACATAAGAGACACCTGGGGAAACGGCATGAGGGGAAAAACACAAACGCACATACAGGGTACCTGCATGCGTAACAGGTGGCTACTTTAAAGAATCTAAAGTATAAATGTATTTTAATTGGCTTTAATACTTTTTTTGTTACTACCTGGTTCCATTTCTGTTATTTTGTAGTGTGTTCACTATTATTCTACAATTTGTCCAAACATTTGGTTGGTACAGTATTTTTAAGCAGTGATTTCACAAACGTTTGCAATTCTCCAAAATATCTAAGTCCTTTTCCAGGTATAATACCCAAGCCTTTTCCAGGTAAAACACCCATGTCTTAATCACAGGTCAGATTAATAATAAGATAGATATGTTTCAATGGGAGGACTCTGTTAGATTTGGTTTGAAATAATTTCTTGGTGTTCCTTAATGGTGACACTCGTTTAAGAAAAATACACTGCTCAAAAAACAGAACACTTCAATCACACATCAGGTCTCGATGAAAGAAATATATTAAAGATCAAAATCTTTACTGTACATTGTGTAATTCATTAAGAATGAAATTATATAACAACGGTCAGCGGAAACCAAAATCACCAACCGATTGAGGGATAGATTCAAACTCACACCAAAAATCTAAGCAAACTATTGAAATTACAGGCTGTTCCAACTTGCGTGAATTTCATCATGGCAACTCAATATAACTCAGTAGTGTGTTTGGCCCCCATGTGCCTATATGCACTCCTGAAAACGTCTGAGCATGCTCCTGATGAGACGACAGATGGTGTCCTGGGGGATCTCCTTCCAGACCTGGATCAGGGCATCATTGAGCTCCTGGAAAGTCTGTGGCACTACTTGGCAGCGTCGAATACACCGATACATAACATCCCAGAGGTTCTCAATTGGATTCATGTCTAGGGAATGTGAAGGCCAGTCAGTGGCATCAAAGTCATCCAGGAACTGCCTACACACTCTGGCCACATGAGGCCAGGCATTGTCCTGCACCAGGAAGAACCCAGGGCCCACTGCACCAGCGTATAGTCTGACGATGGGTCTGAGGATTTTATCCCGGTACCTAACAGCAGTCAGGGTACCGTTGGCTAGCACATGGAGGTCTATGCGACCCTCCAAGGGTATGCCTCCCCAGACCATCACTGACCCACCACAAAAACCTGTCATGCTGGATGATGTAGCAGGCAGCATATCTTTCACCACGGCGTCTCCAGACTCTTTTATGTCCATCATGTGCTCACTGTGAACCTGCTCTCATCTGTGAAGAAAACAGGGCGCCAATGGCAGATCTGCCAATTCTGGTATTCTCTGGCGAATGCCAGTCAAGCTGCACGGTGCTGGGCTGTGAGCACAGGTCCCACTAGAGGACGTTGGGCCCTCATGCCACCCTATGGAGTCCGTTTCTGACAGTTTGGTCAGAACCATGCACACCAGTAGCCCGCTGGAGGTTATTTTGTAAGGCTCTGGCAGTGCTCCTCCTGTTCCTCGTTGCAAAAAGAAGCAGATACCGGTCGTGCTGCTGGGTTGATGCCCTTCTACGGCCCTGTCCGGCTCTCCTCGTGTAACGGCCTGTCTCCTGGTATCTCCTCCAAGCTCTTGAGACTGTACTGGGAGACACAGCAAACCTTCTTGTGATGGCACGTATGGATGTGCCACCCTGGAGATGTTGCACTACCTGTGCAACCTGAATGGGCTGCAGGTACCGCCTCATGCTACCAGTAGTGACAAGGGCACTAGCAAAATGCAAAACTAGAGAAGAATCAGTCAGGAAGGATAAGGAGAGAGCAATTGTTTGTGGCCACCACCTGCAAAACCATTTTTGGGGGTTGTCTTGCTGTTGCCTCTCCAGTGCATCCACCAAAACAGGTGACATTGATTCACAATCGCTTATTCATCCTAACTGGACAGACTGATATCCCTGAAGTTTTATTGACTTGGTGTTATACTGTGATGATTACGTGTTCCCTTAATTTTTTGAGCAGTGTATTTTTTTTCTTTGAACAAAAGAAAAGAGTATCTATTATACATTAGATTTCTGGATTTTTGTTATGAATACAAACTGATTAACAACAATTACATTTTTTATCGATTTTTTACAAAGGTTTTTTTATAAAGATATTTTTTACAAAATTTTACAAAGGTTCTAATAATTCTACAGGGCACTGAATGTCTATTGTTCTACATGAGACCATTATGGCATTAATAGATCTGAACTGCTATTGGTAGAGAATGTCCAGGGTGTTTATCTGACTGTCTTATCTGTTGTCAAATGAGCCTTTTTTTGGGTTGGCTTCTTTTGTATAGTAAAATGTATAGTTAGAACAATTTATGATTATCTGCCTGTCAGAACAATTTATGATTATTTGGAAAAATACAGTAGTCTTTGATTTGACTGCATTATCATGCATTGTATAGTCCTTTTGCACATGAGGTCCAACTGAGATTTTGCTTTTGTATGTTTTGTTTTGGTTACTGGATAGCAGGACCCCCAAAATCTTCCAGTATTTTAAACAAAAACTTGAGTCCAAGGCACGTTAAGCTACTCATGGTACCTTGGTACCCACTCTCCAACAGCTGCCTCCCAGCTGCCCCTTGTGGTCAAATAGCCTTAGCTACAATATGACACAATTGGTATATGCAGAGATGTGAAAAGTGAAAATACTTTGCTGAGGTTGCTGAGTTCACCATTTTAGGGAAGTAACTGAATTTAGACCTAAATGACAAGGTAATAGGAGTTCATATCAAACCATTGGTTAATTAAATAAAGAGATTACATAAGGTGCAACTATATTTGTCATCGAAACAATGTATGTTAAAAATATTTGCATTATTACTACAGTTATATTATGGTCACTGGCAGATATTACAAAAATCCAAATTTCCACATATTGCCTCTTTAAGAAAATATCCTGCCAAAATACACATATGCTTACTTACTAAACTAAATGGTAGTTTTCTGTCTTGAATCATTGTTCTACACCATTGTACAGCCACAGGATGCACAATGGAAAAAACGCACACATTAGAAAACACATACACATGTTTGGAGTGGGCCATTAGAAGATCATGGTTTAGAGGGCATCAGGAATTCATTTGGATTGATTAGGAAGACATAATTTCAGAAAACCATTTGATTTATCATTCATACTTCCTTTATTTAGTCTTTTATAACTTAAAAAATTATAGCCTACATGTGTATCAGTATCACTTGGAACCGATTGAGAACTCAAAATATATTGTTTGTTTCACTATTCATCAACCCAGGAACTGAGAATCAAACCCTGGCTATATGAGCAATAATATTACATTAAACTGCAACACAAACTCACAATCGGTGAAAACACTTTTACAAGGCTCCTGTAAAAGTATTTATAAAAG
The DNA here is from genome assembly GCA_016801175.1 of Esox masquinongy. NCBI lineage: Eukaryota > Metazoa > Chordata > Actinopteri > Esociformes > Esocidae > Esox > Esox masquinongy. The sequence continues at coordinate 20,597 of JACXGI010010612.1, forward strand.
TGGCCTTATAACCTTTAGAACCATCAGTACATTGATTCTTATTAACATTTTTATGAAAATACATTAGACTACATGCATGACAGAGCATTAGACAGCTGTATGGTGCAACTGTCTACACCCACAGTTTGCGTGGGGAGATTGTGGCTAAAACATTATAGCATTACTTCCTGCCTGTTGTGTACAGTTCCCTAAAAACATATTCCCTCCCTGGTTTGATTAAAACCCGCACACTGGTAGATATTTTGCACTACGGAAGATCAAGTAGCCTGCACAAAGAAATACACACTTGGATATCTTTCTTTGTCTTCCAACAATTTTTTTTCAAAAGTGGAGGTACAGTCTAGACCTCCCTTGCCCTACACTATGGATAGTAAAAAACATCTTCAAAGGCATTTTAATGTAATACATTGTGTCTTGTGGAAATCAAGACATTTCGTCACACTACAAAGGACAGCAGCTAAAGCCTACAACTTCCTCTTTTTCTGCTGAGAGTATCAGGAGAGGTTTTGGTAGGTTACAATTGCAATTCATTTATATATATATATATATATATATATATATATATATATATATATATATATATATATATACAGGGGAGTAGATGGACTTTAACTTAAAAAATACCTTTTTTTACATCTCGTAGCATAAATGTTTAATTGCCTGGTATGTTTGTACAGAATGGAAAATCTTCTTAAAATACATTGAATGAAGGATTTTACATTTGCCAATGGTGTATAATTTTGGAAGAACACATTGCCAACATTTTTCTGGAGAATGATGTCAAGAGCATGTATGGTGAGTTGAAATAAATAGTGTTGTCTAAACCATGTGCTGTGAGGAAGTACAGTAGGTGCATTACACTCCCTTTTTGGTTTTTACAATTTTTACTGGCAGGATTGCAAACATGTGAAGCCATTTATTTAAGTAGTAAGTGTTTGTCTAAAATAGCTGTTTTTATTATTATTTACAAACTATCATATGCTAAACAATTTCTTTAGCATAGCTTTTCTGTGGCAATTTTGATAACAGGGCCGTAAAGTCCATTATCCCTCTAAACATGATGTATTAGGCTTTAAAACTCAAAGCAGTAGACCAACATACAATGAATTTCAAAAGTGTAAATATTTTGCTTGTTTCATTGAAAACGTTTTCCTGACGTTAATATGAAATAGATAGGACCCTGGCTAATATCCAAGCTAGACAAACCTAGCAAGGGTTGTCAGTGGTAATGATTAACTAGATACATTTTAGAGTAGCTACACTTACATTAATCCTGAATCCATGAAATCTTTACTGACTTGACTGTAGTTTGACTGTATGCCAATAAATTACAAGTGTAGAATGTAAAAATTGTATATTTATGTCCATACAGATATTGACCCTGAGATGCATCTTGCCTAAGAACAGCTCTTAGCTGTGTATATTGGCTGAAAACCACACCATACACTTTATTTTACATATAACAGGGTTATCAGCAAATCAAAATTCAGAACTCAAAATACCTTGTTAAATAAGTTTATTAACTTATTTAAATTAAGTTTATTTATTAATATTAAAATGTTTGAATGAGAAGTAATCCAAATACTTATTCTCACAGGTTATTATTATTGCAATAAAGCTTACATCACCCTACAAGTGACTCCCCAAGAAATCTTGTGACTTACAAGAGAAGGTTAAATCAACTTTATGGTGACTAAGTGTAATGATTTGAGGAACAGGACGCCCCGCGTGGAGTTAGAACTGGGCAGACTAAATAGAGAGCTAACGAGGGCAGATAAACAGGAGAGCAGTCAGAACAAAATGGACAGGCTACGTTCAAGAACAAAACCAAACAGAACCTCACACTAAGATTTCTGCACAGCACTTCATGCATTCAGTACTCCACACTCAAGTTTGAGTGAGCTAACAAATAGCAGTTTGGTTAAAATGGCTCTGTTTCAGCTACCCAGAACTCATCTTTATTCATACATTTTGTTGGCATTTATGCTTTATTTGACAGGAAAGTGTGAAAAGACAGAGGAGAGAGTTTTAACTGAAAGAGTAGTGGGCCATATCCAAACCCATGCTGCGGCAGCACATGTGCACCAGAGACTGCGGCTTAGACCGATGAAGCACCCAAGGCGACAAAAAGCACTCAGTTTTACATTGGATACATTTGAACAATTATTTCTTATTACTGAATAAAGGGCTGATAAAAAACTTTCCCTAAAGACTTAGCACTGATTGCAAAAACAATAAATGTTTTGCTTGTTTTCTTGTGGGTGTGTAAATTTGCCTGCTTACCTCCTCACAACACCTCACAACACTCTTTATTATTACAAATTGGACATTTATACAGAGTCCAACTATTCTGATATTATCAAATATTATGTGAAATTGCTAATGTTTAATTCTCGTTTCAGGCTGGTTAAGTCGATTCTTAGTAAAACCTAAAAAAGAGTCTGCACAGAGCAGCTCTTCTCCACATGTACCAGTAGCAAGAAGCTCTGTCAGGACTCCTTCTCCTTCGGTCAATGGTGCCTTATCATTGGCTCCCAACTCGAGTCCTACCTTACCACCTGTTCTGAGTTCCACTATTCGCTGGAGCCAGACATACGACGTGTGCGTCTGCCATAGTCCTGTTGACACTGAAGAAGCCATTTGTCTGGTCTCTTACCTGGAGAACCCATCCTGTGGCCTGCGCTGTTTTCTGCGACCACGTGACGCAGAATTGGGTGTTGCCATCTCTACTGAAATATGCCATGCTGTGCAGAACAGCCATTGCCTGGCCCTTCTCATCACCCCTAACTTTCTGCTGGATGACTGGTGCCAGTATATGATGCATCAGGCCCTGTCTGAGGGCCCCATGTCCAATCGGATCATTCCCCTGGTCCTTAACCTGTCTTACTCTCAGTACCCACATGAGCTACGGTTTTACTACTATAAAGACCTGAGTAAAAATCCAGAGCAAGGCTACACACAAGTGTACAAAACAGTGCTAAAGTGTGAGTAGCAGATATCGAGTAGACCTCCTTTCAATTCTTCAGTTATTAAGAGTCAGTGTGGTTGATGAAAATTGGTAATCCACAGATCCACAGACAATTTAATGGCTAAATTACTTTTTTGTGTTTTCTCCTGTAGACTTGGAGGACATGGTTGCAAAAAGCTGCGGATGAAGTTAAATGCAACATGAACAGTACCAGCAACAACATGGAACAGACAATGTTTTCCCCAAGGACAGAACTGTTGTCAAACTTTGGGTATTCAGCGCGTTTCTTGTCACTTTAACGGGACTGTTCTACATTGAATAAAGCGAAGACAAATTAATTTAGGGAGATTCCCTAAATGCACTGCGATGGTTAGTAAAATTCTTTATACTGAGTTTCGTCTCAGCAGATTGTCGGTATTAATGCATTTACATGTTTAGACGTGAGGTCTTACTACACACCAGTGTTACGCATATTCAGACTTTTTTGTGGTAATGAGTAACTTGACCTCTGTTTTTCAGTTTCAGTAATCAATATAAGTAGTCAGTTACTTACATTAAAAAGGTTGATACTTTTGTTACTTTAACAAAATCCGCGTTACTATGACAATCCCTCCCCTAGAGCAATCCCTCCCCTAGGCCATGTGGTTCAGGCTCCTGCTGTTTCTGCATACGAAGGTTCTGGGAGGTTACTGCATGGTGGCTGTAGCTAAATAGCTGGCAAGCTGGAGACAATATCATTTACTGTGGGTGTAGTTACATCATTTTTAACTGGTAGAAGTTGAATGGTTTTATTTATTTAACCATGAAGAAATATGGATGTCCAGCAAAGGTCAGTGCAGTGCCACTAGAGGGTCATGGGTGGATATGGGACAGGGCTGCCTTGTCTCAATGCCTTCTAGTGACTATTTGTGGTAGTTGGGCACAAACAAGCTGTATTGTGATTGCTGGCCAGTGAATGTTTTACTCCAAGGGGGTAGTAAGAAGATTCCTAACATGTAAATGACTGACCAAAACCTTAAACTGTCCCTTACCTTAATCTTAACCAAACCCTGACCCTAAGCTTATTAAGAGCAACTTAGTAGAACAGTATTGAGCACATGCATTTTCATACCGGAAACCACCGGAATTAAACCTACATCTCTGGCATTGCAAGTCCTAGGCTCTATAAACTGAGCTACAAAAATTTGAGCTTAGAATATTTAATTGCCATTTTATCAAAACGTCATTAATATAATGTCATAACAGCTTTTGTCATCATTGTTTTGGGAATTGTATTTTGTTTGTTGTTATAAAAAGAAGCTGTTACTGTGTTCAAACGGAGATGCTTATTGTTATACAGTTGTAACAAAGGCACTGAATAAATAATTAAGATTTTACGCTTGAAAGTTTGAGTACCGTTTCAATTGGTCACTCAGTGCAACACAATTCACATTCAATCATAAATTAATTGGTAAACAAACAAGCACTGAGCTAGTCAGAAGCCATACCTCCCAGGTTATAAGAACAAAACTCAAACCTGTCCACAATTATTACCCACTCTAAATGGCAAATCTCAAAATGTTTCACCAATAGAAAACACAAGCTTTTTCTTACCTTTTCAACACTCCTTTGCAATTTTCTGTCCACCTGAGTTACATTCTGTTTGAGTATAGTCACTGTCACTGCAAAGTGATTTCTTTTGTTCCCACTGAACAGAGTGGTTTGCCATAAAATGCCGGAGCAGAACAATGTAGAACTCAGGGTCTGGTTGCATTCCAGGACATGTGTTTGCTCATGCAGCTTCTGCTTCCCCCAAAAGTTGTGTCAGAAATCTCAACCTGATCATTGCTGCCACTGTCCATCCAAGCCCACATGACTACTATTGTCGGCTGTGCCCCACCATGTTTATCAAGTGTGTTGGATTCTTGTGAGGGTTCAAGTCACATGTGGAGGAGAAGAGGTCTCGCTTGGGTTTTCCAGAGTATATTAAGGTGGTGCATCCCAGGCTGAACAAATACTATCTCTAGTATTTCGGTCCATCCATTAGTTTATGCAATTTGTTGCGAAGTGCATCTGCACTTATAAACAACATGCTTCTGCCTATAGGGGTGTCCAAGTCAGCTGTTACAGATGCACGACAGCCGCCTCCTGGTATGTAGTGTGAGGTGAGGACGTGGGCCTCGTCCCTTACTTTGCGCCTCTCATGCTTAATGTGGTGGCTTCCATCAATGTCTCGGCTAGAAAGGTGCCACCGCCCTCACTTTCCAAAGTGATTTGAAATTATGTGAGCACCTTTTCCACAAGCAAGAGGTGAAAATGTGACTGTTGTTCCAAACATCTTGTTGCAGGGCCGCAAACTCTGCTAAGACACTGCCCTATAGGTTGGTGCCACTCTTGTGATCCCGGATCTGGGAGAGGCTCATGATGGCCTAAGTTATCCTGGGTTCGGACAGGTCCTGGAATGCATTCTGGGACTTTTTAGGAATTGTAGTTACCTGGCCCTAGGGCAGTCAACAGCGTAAGAGACCTCCAAGCGTTATTCATAGATGCCTCCTGTCCTGTAGATGGTAGATTCCAAGGTGACTTTGCACCCGAGATCACCTTTTTCATCTGAGTTTGTTTAAACTTTTCCCCTTTCAGCTCCCTCATCTCTATCTGTAATTGATGGATGTTGTAAGCCTATGCCCACAGCCAAACCAACAATACAGGGAACAATAACCTCTTTAATATAACTTGTTTTGGATTCTATCAACAAGAAACATGCTTTTCTGCTGATGTTGTTACATTAGCAAATATTAGTTACTGTGCAGGACCTAGCAAGCTACCTAGCATCAAACTAGCAATAAACTAGCTGCAAAAATATCTACAGCATATTGCTTCAATCCAGTTACTCTACACTTTTAGTTGCACTGCTTTGGAAACACTGAAGTCTTCATCTGTCTTTGTGTGTATTAAAGTCAGACACACTTTTATTAGCGTGACTAAACTGCAAATCACAACTTCTTAAAACTGGGTGACAATGGTGACTTGTTTTCCTTATAGAAATTCTAACATATACAGGTGCTGGTCATATAATTAGAATATCATCAAAAAGTTGATTTATTTCTGTAATTCCATTCAAAAAGTGAAACTTGGATATTATATTCATTCATTACACACAGACTGATATATTTCAAATGTTTATTTTATTTAATTGTGATAGAGTCCATCAATCTGTGGCACTGCTCAGGTGTTATGAGAGCCCAGGTTGCTCTGATAGTGGCCTTCAGCTCTTCTGCATTGTTGGGTCTGGCGTATCGCATCTTCCTCTTCACAATACCCCATATATTTTCTATAGGGTTAAGGTCAGGCGAGTTTACTGGCCAATTAAGAACAGGGATACCATGGTCCTTAAACCAGGTACTGGTAGCTTTGGCACTGTGTGCAGGTGCCAAGTCCTGTTGGAAAATGAAATCTGCATCTCCATAAAGTTAGTCAGCAGCAGGAAGCATGAAGTGCTCTAAAACTTCCTGGTAGATGGCTGCGTTGACCTTGGACCTCAGAAAACACAGTGGACCAACACCAGCAGATGACATGGCACCCCAAACCATCACTGACTGTGGAAACTTTACACTGGACTTCAAGCAACGTGGATTCTGTGCCTCTCCTCTCTTCCTCCAGACTCTGGGACCT